>SJYV01031872.1:342095-356606 GCA_006410875.1 Neotragus pygmaeus | reverse complement strand
TGATATTTCTCCCAGCAATCTTGAGTCCAGCTTGTGTTTCTTCCAGGCCAGCATTTCTCATGATGTACTCTGCATAGAAGTTAAATAAGCAGGGTGACAATATACAGCCTTGATGTACTCTTTTTCCTCTTTGGTACCAGTCTGTTGTTCCATGTCCAGTTCTAATTGTTGCTTCCTGACCTGCATACAGATTTCTCAAGAGGCAGGTCAGGTGGTCTGGTATTCCTATCTCTTTCAGAATTTTCCACAGTTTATTGTGATCCACACAGTCAAAGGCTTTGGCATCATCAATAAAGCAGAAATAGATGTTTTTCTGGAACTCTCTTTCTTTTTCCATGATCCAGTGGATGTTGGCAATTTGATATCTGGTTCCTCTGCCTTTTCTAAAACCAGCTTGAACATCAAAGTTCTCGGTTCATGTATTGCTGAAACCTGGCTTGGAGAATTTTGAGCATTACTTTACTAGCATGTGAGATGAGTGCAGTTGTGCAGTAGTTGGAGCCGCCTTTGGCATTGCCTTTCTTTGGGACTGGAATGAAAACTGACCTTTTCCAGTGCTGTGGCCACTGCTGGGTTTTCCAAATTTGCTGGCATATTGAGTGCAGCACTTTCACAGCATCATCTTTCAGAATTTGAAATAGCTATGAAAATTTTAGTTAAAATATAGTGTTGCACTTAACCTTTTCTGAGCATTAGAATTAGAGAAATACTTTCCAAAAACTGAATTGTAGAGCTGCTGACTTCCTCAGGCTATATCTCCCTTTTACTTTTCAAAATTTTACATCTTTATTATATTAATTTATATTTGTTATTTATAATCTATATATTTGCCTACCTATGTATTCTCTATTATCAAGTGTTGTAAGTACATTAAGAATAGTGTGCTTCATTGTGCAGCATTTCCTCAATTTCAACATTTGATTAGTTTATCACTTTAAGTTACATGTATGACAATGCATGACAAAAAACATTCTAAGTCAGAGATTTTCACCTTTGAAACACATATGCAGGGTTTTACCCTGGAGTGAAAATGATGATAACTTTCAAACTGGAGCCTAAGTTATATCAATGATACTGTATGTTGTCACTTAGTGGGAAACATCCCAGGTATATGAAATATCCCTTGATAACTTGCATTCAGTAATGTCTACAGAAATTAGACAGTCAAATTTTCTGGGAACTTTTAGAGACATTAGTGCTAAAACCCATTTAGAAAATATTATGACATCTTTTAGAATAACACAAAATGTTTTTATAAATATCTTACAATTTTGTTTGACAGGTGTTTATTTTTGTATTTCAATGTTCTTAATTAGATATGCATTAATTGCTAAAGCTGTGAGGATATTTTTGTGTGTACATGTAGGCATAATAGAATATTGTTCTGTTTCCTTGTTTAGTCTCAGGAAAGTATCTAGAGAATTCCATCCTGTATTTGCCTCCATTGACAAGAATGAGTAAAACACAATTTCAGGGCTGCTGTCCCAGTCAAACTTTTTGAGCAAAAAAAAAAATAAATCTGTAATTTACTTATGTATCTTCTCTTTCAAATTCAATTTTTTTTAAATTTCTTTATCATATATTTGAAGGGAAAAAGTTATTTAAGTCTCAAGAGGTATTTTTCCTCTGAAATTTTCTTTGAGATTCCAGTGTTATCACAAGAGCTGAAAACAACAGAAATGGCTTATGGGAGATACATGGAACTCTGTCTAACTTCTTTTGCTGACTTCTTTTATTTTGCCTTCTTTATCTGTTATTCTCTTATCCATTTCACTGTTCTTGATTTTGTATTCTCTTGACCTCTGCTCATGATAACAAACATTATCAGTTTTCCCAAAGTCCATTTAATTCTGAAACCTTTGTCCTTGGAGGAATAAATCTTTAAAAAGTGTACATTTTCTTTATCTGTGATCCTAACTTTCTACTCTGAAGAATATAGAGACATTTCAGATACAGGAAGATGTACAGGCTGACTCAACACAATTGTGGGAAATGCCTGATGAAAGCCCCTCATGCGTTTAGCCTCTCTCAGCAATAAATGTCTCACATCAATGGATGTGCCAATGGGGATTGTGGTTATAGAAGAGAATTGGCCCATATAGTAATCATGGGCCAATTACTAAGTATAAGCTTAGTAATCAGTTCTGCCTAAGTTAGCTCACTAGCTAGATTACCTATAAAACACTAAAACATAAAAGATACTATCTGAAGTTTTTGGATTTTATTGTTTTATTTGTTGTTATTTAACACTTAATGTATCTGCAAGCATAGATTGCATAATGAAAGATATCCACATTTCTTACTTCCTGAATCATAGTTTCTTACATTTAAGCATACACAAGTGTACATAAACATCTAATTTCTCATTTAAAGATGAATCCCAATATTTAAGATAAAATAATTTTATTTTAATCTGACAAATAAGAACTTTTTCCATTGCAAATAAGTGGCATTCTGAAATAAATAAATGGATTGACTGCAACCAATTCAGAAGACTAATGCCTGAATGTGAAATGTACAAAAAGCATAAAATCTATGTTGTTGGCAGAGTCAGCAGATAAGTGAATATTCAGATTATTCAATATTTCCTTAGACTATTTAAGGTTAACTTAGTTGTGTTTCTGTCAGTTTCAGCACCTTTACAACTGCTGAGTCTATTGGTGATAGTAACATAGCAAACGTGACTAATCCTTCCTAAAATTAGTTTCCTTCTAAGTTTAGAGTTAACCACCTACAGAGTAGAGAATAATGATATTACACTTTTCAGTAGCCATGAAAACAGGTGCTTAGCACATTATAAACAAATACAGTTTTAAGAATAAGTCCCCAAATGTGTAGCCTAGTGATTGCAACAGCCAAATAAGTTTAGAGAATTTTTTCCTTCAATATTTGAGGGGGAAAAAGGTATAATCAGAACTTAGGGAGCTTGCAAAGTGGATTTTGGATGTGAGAAACCATGGGGAATACCCTTCCATCCATTATTAACTTGTGTGTGACCTTCACCTCATTTCTTAACTTTCCAGTTCTTTATTTCTCCCATCTGGAAAATATTATTTGCTTCCCTTGCTGGAATCTTGTGAAGCTTAATTAATGTTTGTGAACCACTTTGACTTCCACAGCTGGAGGATGTTGAAGAAATGCAAATTATTATTGTTGTTATTTATTATTTATTGTTCTCTCTCTAGACTTGGTGCCAGTCTCTGCAGGTTTACCCCCTAAGCCATGAAGACAAATTAATAATAAATGCAGTGCTAGTCTTTCAGTAAATACCAGGATGGCTCAACGGAAAGCAGTTTTTTAAAAAGTCTACAAAAATATTATGCTTACTCTTCTATTATAAAAGCCATAAGAGTCAAAATTTTTTTAAATTTTATTCTTTTTGACTGATTCCCCTTTACTGTGACTTACTGAAGATTTTCATTGAGTGCCATATTTTTACTCAGTTGAAATATTGCCATTTTGGTCTAGCAACCTGTCCACCTAATTTTTTTCTATTGGAAAAACTATACCATTGATAGTTTTAGTCTTTTTCAAAAATAAAATCTACTTTTAACCTTGTTTAATTGACAAAAATCAAATTTGTAATGGCTGTTCTATTTTGCTGGACCTCTTGGGGTTTTTTTTCCCTAAGCAGTTGTTCATCTTCTCTTAAAATAGGTCAGTTTCCCTTTTATAAAGTTTATAATTACTATTTAACATGAATAGTGTTTTGTAAATATTGATTAAAATTATAGATATTTTTGTCGTGAATATTACTAAGAGATTCTTATTAAAATTCAGTTACTTTTTTACAGAATATGATCAAAAAAATGGCTGCTTTTAAAATAGAAATAATATTCACATCTTTCCCAAAGATCACTTTTCCTTCATTACTGATAGACACCTCATTTTACATTTAGATAACCCTGCAGATCTTGCCTAATGTCTGGGAAAACAGGGTCCTCCTGCTCAGGGGAAGGTTATAATTTGTGAAAGTGAAGCATGGCATCCTCTTTACCACATATTCACTGTCACGCGCTGCTTTGATCCTAGGATGTCATGTGCATGGCCGAATCAGAAGAACTTCTCTGATAATCTTCTGGAAAGATTCATTCCTCTGTCTTTACTCAAGAAATAAGTCACTCATGACTTTACTTTTTTTCATAGAGGGATTAGGGTATAGGACATTATGAATACATTTTCCAGCCATTTTGCCACCAGAAGAGAAACATAACTTTTAATATTTTTATAAAAAGCCACACTGTTTAACAATCCCTTGCTTGTCTAAATAAACTTTTCCTTATGATGAATGTTTTTATTATTTAAGCTGTCCAGTTTGTCAGTTTTTTACAAAACACTGAAGAAAACAATCTTAACTAATAGACATTACCCAAGTACACCAACCTTCATTAATCTTCTCCTCCGTACTTCTATAGCGCTTGGAGTAACTATACATAACTTAGTATTAAATTATATGGCAACTTGTATTGCCTGGCATTAGTTTTTACATATCTCCTGGACTAAACTGCCATCTGTTTGAATGTGGAAGCACTATTCTATCCTCCCTGTGCTTTCCCCTATGCCTTGTACAATGCTGGCTCAGGGGAAGCTCACTATATTAGAAAAAAAATGTGTGGGTGTGTGGGTTTATGTTGCCTTTTCTTGCCTTAAACTCAAAACTCTATCACAATTTTTCTATAACATGGCCTTTTCCCATGTTTTATTTTTCCTTAGAGAAGAAGGAAATGGCAACCCACTCCAGTATTCTTGCCTGAAAAATTCCACAGACAGAGGAGCCTGGCAGGCTAAAGTCCATGAAGTTGCAAAGAGTTGGACATGACTAAGTGACTGAACACATCCTTCCTTAGACTAATTCTTCTGTATTACTTCCTGCTCTTTCTATTTCTATGGCCTCTTTGTAGGTATTCAGAAAGCTTTGTCTTTGGTTTTATGTGCCTTTGCTACTCTGTTCTCTTCCCAGGAGATCAAATCCACTATGACTCATTCACTTATGCAAAAATGACCACTAGATTGTGACTCCCAGTCTGATTCTACCCTGCATATCTATCAGACACGCCCAGCTATTTTGCAACTGGTGCTCAGTCGCTCGTTCATGTCCAACTCTTTCCAACCCCGCCAGGATCCTCTGTCCATGGAATTTTCTATGCAAGAATACTAGAGTGGGTTGGCACTTGCTTCTCCAACCTTACAGCTGATACTTCTCACCGAATACACAACTGAAATTAGATTCTGCCTTCAGTCACTAAAAGTTGAAGTATTCTCTCTTTCCTCTGAATTTCTATAGTTAAACCACAGTCTACAATGACTGCTTGCACTGATGATTTATCTCTGCTTAAATTCCTTGAGATCAAGGACTATTGTCTTGTTTCTCTTTAGTTACTCTCCAGTTATATAAGTCTTATATATATGTGATGTGAAATGAATAAGTATCTGAATGGATATATGACCACTTTATTCCAACATGGAAGCATGCCATGTTGAAAAATTTAATTGTATGTTCTCTTTTTGTCTTTATATATCTTTTAGGATAATTTGGTATTTTATATAAATATATATGTAAAGAAGGTATATTTTCATTGATATCCTTATGTAGAAATTCTGATTATGTTTTCAAACTTCCATATTAATATAGTTCAGTTAAGATCAACTTGTGGTTTTAGTATTTTTTTGCAAATAATTATATTTTATTAAGATTATGTATTTTCTTAAACATGTCAAAAAATCAGGTATCATATTATTATAAATTTTTATTCCAATGGTAAAAATTCCATCCATCTATTCTAAGAGAAAAACACAGGTCTACACAAAAACCTGTATATGAATGCTTGTAGTAGTGTTCCTAGCCAGTATAGTTTCCAAAAAAATGGAAACAACTCAAATTCCCAAAAACTTATGAATGGATGAACCAAACATGGTACACATACACACACACACACACACACACACACAATGGAATATCATTTAGCCATAAAAAGAATTAATTACTGACACATGCCATAGCACAAATAAACCTTGAAAGCATTGTGCTATTTGAAAGAAGCCACATACAAAGACAATGTACAGCATGACTCCTTTCCAATCCCAAAAGAGGCTAATGCCAAAAATTCCATCAATCTACTATACAGTTGCACTTATTTCACATGTAACAAGGTTATATTTAAAATCCTTCAAGGAGGCCTTCAACAGTATGTTTATAAACTGGGTTTTGAAGAGGCAAAAACATTCACCGGATCATAGAGAAAGCCAGGGAATTCAAGAGAAATATCTGCTTCATTGACTACACTGAAGCCTTTGTATGGATCAGAACAAACTGGAAGATTTTTAAAGAGATTAAAATACCAGAGCACTTACTTGTGTTCTGAGAAACTTGTATGCAGGTCCAGAAGCAACAGTTAGAACCTTATATGGAAGAACTGACTGGTTTGAAATTGGGAAAGGAGTATTTCAAGGCTGTATATTGCCACTCAACTTATTTAACTTCTATGCAGAGTATATCATGTGAGATGCTGGGCTGGATGAATCACAAACTGAAATCAAGATTGCCAGGAGAAATATCAACAAACACAGATATGCAGATGAACCACTCTAATGGCTGAAAGTGAAGAGGAACTGAAGAGCCTCTTGAAGAGGGTGAAAGAGGAAAGTGAAGAAGCTGTCTTGAAACTCAACATTAAAAGAATGAATATCATGGCATCTGGACCCATCATTTCAAATAGAAGAGGGAAAAGTGGGAACAATGATAGATTTTATTTTCATGTCTCCAAAATCACTGCAGACATTAACTGCAGCCATGAAACTGAAAGATGCTTGCTCCTTGGAAGGAAAGCTATGACAGACCTAGACAGCATATTAAAAAGCAGAGACAGACATCACTTTGCTGACAGAGGTCTGTTTAGTCAAACCTATGTTTTTTCCAGTAGTCGTGTATGGATGTGAGAGTTGGACCATAATAAGTTCTGGAGAAGAGTCTTCAGAGTTCCTTGGACTGCAAGGAAATAAAACCAGTCATCCTGAAGGAAATCAACCCTGACTATTCATTGGAAGGACTGCTGCTGAAGCTGAAGCTCCAATACTTTGATTACCTGATATGAAGAGCTGACTAACTGGAAAAGCCCCTGATGCTGGGAAAGACTGAAAGCAAAAGGATAAGGGGGTGACGGAGTCTGGGGTGGTTAGACAGCATCACCAACTCAATGGACATGAGTAAGAGCAAACTCCTGGAGATGGCAGAGGACAGAGGAGCGTGACGGGCTACAGTCCATCGGGTTGCAAAGAGTCGGGCATGGCTTAGTGACTGAAAAAACGATATATAAATAAATAGATGTATGTATGTTTATAAATATCTCTTTCATGGATCACAGCCTTGTCGTGGGAAAGGTCTTGCATAATTCAATGAAGATATGAGCCATTCTGTGCAGGGCCACCTGGGATGGATGGGTCATAGTGGACGGTTCTGACAAAATATGGTCTGGTAGAGAAGGGAATGGCAACAACAACAGAACAAAAAAATCCAGAGATAGAAATTAGTGTTGGCTAGAGTCTGAGTAACAAGGAAAGTGCAAGGCAGTTGTTAATGAGTACAGGATTTCTTTTTTGATGAGTAAATATTCTGGAATTATGTAGTGGTAAAGATTGTCCAACTTTTGGAATACACTAAAAACCACTAAATTGTCATTTTGAAAGGGTGAACTTTATAGTGTGTAAATTATATTTCAAAGCCTTTTTAAAGAAAATCCATGAAAACCCAGGATTCTTAGTTTTCAGGATATTTACACCCAGGACATATCAGGATATATAGATCAAACACAGATTTTAACAAAGATGTGTTAAGTTGATTCCAAGTATAAGAGATTTACCAAACAATGGCAATCTATACTTTGTAAATAATATAATATTCTCCTGTTATTCACTATTACTTCATTTATGGACTATCTACTACTCTCCAGGGAAGGCTGAATTATAAGCGAATGGTGTATAATAATAGTTATTATTCAATTAGTTTAATTGGCTTGGAAATGCTGTGGGGGAATTGAAAAAAATACTCTTCATTCTTCCAGGATTCAAAGTATCAGATGGTGTTTGCTCTTGTTTTTAGAGGATGAATAAAATTTTACTGGATGGAATAACTTACTTCATGTGAAGGAAATAGAAATAGAAAGGAAATCTATGATTAGACAATGATGTGCCATCTCAGGGGCAGATTTTAGAATGAATGAACCCCAGTGTAGGAATAAATAGTTACTGCTTCCCTTCTTATGGCAGTCTATGGTTTTCCTGTCTTCTGGTTGCATTAAGAAGGAAACTTCCTTTTTTAAAGTAAGTCATTTGTAAAGCCAAGAAATGGTTGAATTTTAATGCATCTATACAAAGATCATAGACTGTTTTGCCTTAATGACAGTTGTACCACTAAATAAACAGAAAGTGTTGATTTGATTCATAAAATTCCTACTAGAGTTACCCAAAATATATATGAAAATTATTTTGTGCTTTCTTCATGTAGGTCATTATGCTAAGAAATAAGGGGAGATAGAAGACAGAGTCTGGTTTACATGGTATTATAGTTCAAGTCTTTGAATTTAGGTCATTTATAAAGACCCAGAAGAAATAATTCTGGAGGTGGGGGGAAATGTCCTCTGCATCTTGTTAGCAGATAAATGGTCGGATTTACATAAAAGGATCTATGAGGGGAAGGGAAGGGAAGGAAAACAAGGCAGAAAAGAGAGGCATAGGAGAAGAAAACTAAGTGGAGCAGGCATTTTAAAATGGCACTTTCCAGCTACTGTCCTCATTCAAGCCACAAGCTTTAAAATATTCAACTACATCCTGTTCTCCTAGGAATTAAGCCGGGAACACGCTACCTGAGGATACTATAGACCCCTCGGGTTATTCAGGAGAGACTGAGAATAATTGGTGCTTGCCGAAGGGTAGTATTCAGAGAGATATTGCTTCAAATATTATTGACTAAATTTGAGCATTCTGCTATATGTCTCTGATAACATTGCTTCTCCCATGCTAAAAATGCCCAAAGTAACTGACAAACTGTCAAAGATCTCTTTAGGGTGTAGTATTTTACTAACTACTCAATTTATCAATGTATTAAAAGCATAACCTACAGTTCTACAATGGCAAAATCTTGAATGCAGAGTCTGAAAAACAAGCAAAATCTCATTTTGGTTTATTTGTTCTTTGTGACATCAGATTTTCAAATGCCAAGATAATGGGTGTGATGTTATTGAAAATTCAGTCAAAAATCACTGTTTTTAGTCAATGTCTATATCTGTCGATGTAGATATTGATATATTTTCTCTGAAAATATAAAATAATCATGTTCATTATTTTATTTGTATTATATGCTAAAATATTCTCACATGGCCCTCCTCCCTTTTAACTTATTAACTATTATTACTCTTTTAAGGATAAAAAAAATGGCAACCCACTCTACTTTTCTTGCCTGGAAAATCCTATGCATGAACAAGCCTAGCAGACAACATTCCATGGGGTCACAGTCAGACATGACTGAGCAACTAACACACACATACACAATTCCCTAGATTTTTTAAAGCGAGAAATAAATCATGTAATATAATGGAAAGAACATGGATTTTGAAGCCAATGTAGGGGCTTGATTCCTTACTCCACTACTTATATCTGGGTTTTTTTGAGCTTTATTTTTCTGGTCAATAAAATAGAATTTAAATATTTAATTGAAAATAGTGAACTGAGATTACATGTTTAACTAGACATACTTCTCTCTGAGATTCCCACTCACAAGAATATTCACTAAAATTACACTAAATTATAAAAGTGGAAATAATATGAATCAAAACACTGAATTAGAGAGGAAGACAACTATTACATACCAGAATTTCAAGAAATTTTTGTAAAATATATTAGATATAAGACACATTGAAGATACCATAAAATGTTCTTCTAAAGGAAACCCCACTAATAAACTTAAGTTTGAAGGTCTAGGTGAAAATTCAACTTATTTTAAATACTTCACCTGCATAAAATTTTAAATTTTTGTATTTATAAAAGAAAAAATCCTATATACATAGTTCATATTATATTATTGCCACTATAGAAATATCATATATCTGGCAAACTCAGAATAGTATTGTGTGAATTAACACAAAAATCACATATTTTACTCATTAAGCTTTCCTCAGTAATTTTAAGGATGTGCACATTATGTCACTTCAGTTGTGTCCAACTCTTTGTGACCCTATGGATCATAGCATTCCAGGCTCTTCTGTCCATGGGGATTCTCTAGGCAAGAATACTGGAGTGGGTTGCCATACCTTCTGCCAGGAAATTCTTCCTGACCCAGGGACTGAAATCACGTCTCTTACATTTACTGCTTTGCAGGCAGGTTCTTTACCTTCTGAGCTGCCAGGGAAACTCCCTGCATTAGCAGGTGGGTTCTTTACCACTAATGCCAGCTAGGAAGCCTGATTTTATGGACACAAGTATTCAAATGGCTCAGAAGTAGAGAGTCATCTGGGATATTCCGAGCTTCTCCTTGACCCTTTCTACAGGAGCTGGCACCTATGACCCAGAACGAATGAAATCTCTCAGTGNAGGAAGCCTGATTTTATGGACACAAGTATTCAAATGGCTCAGAAGTAGAGAGTCATCTGGGATATTCCGAGCTTCTCCTTGACCCTTTCTACAGGAGCTGGCACCTATGACCCAGAACGAATGAAATCTCTCAGTGAGATTTGTAAGGCTCCTCACACAGTAGAGAGCATTTAACTTATGTAGCATCTCTGCTCCCCAGAGAACTATGTAGTCTACATGGCATTCTCCAGGAAGCTATGCCTCGTATTCTTTGTGTTCTATTTACTCTGGGTAATCTTATCCAGAGACTTCTGCCACGGGCATTTCAAAGATGAGGCCTCTTCTGTCTAGCAAAGATCATTAGTCTATTTACCCAGAGGTCTTGTAGATAAGGAAATTAGACCAAGTTACCTGTCTTCTTTTGTTTTCTCTTGGGCATTCCTATAATAAAGTGAGTAAATTTCTGTCCAGCTGCTTTAACTATTTCCCTCCTTAAATAAACTTTATTTTTTAGACTGCCTTCACATGTTATAGAATGATTGCAATCAGATCTATAAGATAACAGAGTGAATGTTATTATCTTTGTTTTGAAATAAAGATACTGAGATTCAAAGAGATTGGAGCTGAGCATATCTAATTGCCAGAACTAGCAGTGCTCTGGTTTCTCTACTTAAAGCCCCTTCTCTCAGTCAAACTATAAGCCAATAGCGTGGTCTTGTGGTGATTACTTCAAATGGTGACCCGTGCTTCTGCTCTCTAAACAAGGCCTTATAGTCTATGTTTGGTGATTTCAATGGTTTAAAAGCAGTCGAATGGCCCATGAGAAGTTGCTGATTTTTCTGGAGAGACATCAAGCAAAGAAACCATTTATTTGCCTATAATGGTATATATGTATATATAATATGGTTTCAGAGTGTCTGAGTTTCATTGGCCTTCAAACAGAGCCAGGGCATTTGATCAAGTAAACACAGTGTTCCTGAGTCCCAAGGAAAAAGTTGTTACCAATCATGCATACCTTGGCTCAAAAGTTGCCTCTCTTATGATAGTGTGATTTAAAATACTGCATCTAACTGCGTAAGAAAAGACTTCTTTGATTATTAAGGGATTTTCAAGGGGTAGAAAGAAGGTCGAAATGGAAATTTTTCACATTGGTACTCAAAGGCTCCTTTGTCAGAAAGATTCCATCACCACTGGTCTGCCCAAATGCATCAGGACATGTAGTTGCACCAATGTGGTAGCCCTCAGGGAAAACTTAGGGAGTGTACTTGAGGAATAAACTGACAGAAGGAACTGTCTTTTTCAAAAAATGAATAAAAATAAACTAACCTTGTGAAAGCGAAAGTGTTAAGTCATTCAGTCATGTCTGACTTTATGTGACTCCATGGACTGTAGCCCACCGGGCTCCTCTGTCCATGGGATTCTCCAGGCAAGGATACTGGAATGAGTTGCTGTTTCCTTCTCCAGGGGATCTTCCCAACCCAGGGACTGAACCCAAGTCTCCCACATTGCAGGCAGACTCTTTTCCAAATGAGCCACCAGGGAAGCCCTAAGTTAAACTTGCCTCCTCTAAATAGCTTAAGCAAAGGAGATGCAAGAGTGAAAAATATATGTTTATCTGTATCTCATGCTTACCTCACAGTACCCTCAGACCAAGAACACATTGCTCATCATGAGCGTTATCAAGCCATATTACCCTAGGGTCAGAATGAAATTTTCCATTTGATTCACAAATAAACTCATGTCTGAGTCTCCTCTTTATGCACATTGCCAGTAATAGAATTGAGTACACATTGCCAGTGTACTCAAGCTCTTGCTCACAGAACATTTTCTCCTGTGAGAAAATACTGAAAATTATGAACACTCACTAAAGCAGCACTGTTCCACACAATGACCTGATGTATTCACAGCTTTATCTGACAAGTTGTTCACAAACTTTCTGCTGTTCCCTGAAGAGAGACGAGCTAACAGCATGATGACTGAAATTAAAGTTTTAAGAACGGAGAGAGCATTTTTTAACCATGGAAAAATTATCATCTCAATATTCTTAAAGGATGCTCAATATTTAACTAAGATCATTTCAAGATCTAATGAAGCATATGCAATATTTAATTGACTCATAATTTTTCTTTAGAAAACAGGGAGTCTCTCACACATACATTTTCATTAATTATGTAATAGTTCTAAAGTTAAGATTTACCTTAACAAAACAAATTAATTTAAAAAAACAACAAACAGAGGTCTTTAACATGCAAAATCAGAGGAACCGAGCACTAAGCTCTGTATGGTAATGCACAGTCGGAACCAATAGGTGAGTAAGAGACTGTATATCAATATATGATATATATATAGGCAATGCATATTAGAGCAACTTAAAAAGACCCTTAGCTTCTTGTAAGCTGTTTTTCCCGTAGCTGGAGACAGACAGTGTTCAAAATTCACATTCTGGGATGTGGGTTAAGCACTTCTACTCATTTTCAATTCCATATACTATACATAAATAGCCAATATTACTAATAAGTACTTAAAATACTTTAGTTAAAACACAGGCATATTCTTTAACTGAATGCCTAACATGTTACACATAAAAATATTACCTCATCAAGTGAAAGTAATATCTATATTTAACACATGTGTCATTGTTTTGAAAAAAAAAATCTTTATCTTATAGTGTCAAGATGAATTATTCAATGAAAACTTTAATTTTGATCTTCTTTTCTCATTCACTCTATGAATTGAAATTTCTGTTGCTTCAGTTGAAAAGATGTCACTAAGTGTTTTCTGTTCCAAGGAGCATTGCTACAGTAAGTAGACCTGACCAATCAGGAAGGATCAGGTGGCTGAAACACCCCATTGAAGAAGAACTGAAATCTTTTGTCATGATGACTACCCAAGCAGTCTTTGCTCTTAATTTCTGACAGCCACTCATGTACTTTGCAATGCCATTTTCTCAGCTATAGGGGATTAATTTCCATTAAACTTGGGAAAATGATTCAAACAGATGGTTATTCTTTGCTTGTGGCTAGAACTTTAACATGTAGTTTGGGGAGCTGTAAGACAGCTATATTGTACTATGAAGATGAAAAGCAGAGGAGAAAGCCAGTGTGTTGAAAGAGAAAATATGGAAAAGAAGTAGAAACATTTTGGCTACTCCTTGTTCCTAATCATTTCCTGGATCCTGTCACCATTCCATTCTGGGCCCTGGGAATGTTCCTCTTCTTGATTCTGGGATCCCAAGGCATAATCAGGTAGCATTATAGCAATACTCCCCTTCTCTATCCCCTTGAGCCACCTTGATTTACTTACTTAAACCTACTGAGAGTTTAATAATTAAGACTTTTCAGAACAAACCTACTGAGAGTTTAATAATTAAGACTTTTCAGAACAAATGGGAATGGGAAATGGAGTGAAAATTTTCATATGCATTTTTATAATATTTTAATACCCACTAAATGTTTTTAAAAAGAAAATTAGCAAGCTGACCCACTTCAGTACTCTTGCCTGGAAAATCCCATGGATGGAGGAGCTTGGTAGGCTGCAGTCCATGGGGTCGCAAAGAGTCAGACAAGTCTGAGCAACTTCACGTTCACTTTTCACTTTCATGCATTGGAGAAGGAAATGGGAACACACTCCAGTGTTCTTGCCTGGAGAATCCCAGGGATGGGGGAGCCTGGTGGGCTGCTGTCTCTGGGGTCACACAGAGTGGGACATGACTGAAGTGACTTAGCAGCAGCAGCAGCAGCAGCAGCAGCAAGCTGAAGTTAATATCAACTTCATTTTGTTTGAATTATTGACTCCGGCGTCTCTGTATTTTCTGGGGCCTTCTTACAGGATAGCCTCTCCATTACAGCTTCTACCACATCTTCAGATATTAAAGTAGCTTAGATGTTAGGAGCATGGGGTATCACATCTTTCCATCTTTGCTATGGCCTGGATGTTTATGTCTTCCTAAGG
>SJYV01031872.1:318290-341756 GCA_006410875.1 Neotragus pygmaeus | reverse complement strand
TCACTCTATGAATTGAAATTTCTGTTGCTTCAGTTGAAAAGATGTCACTAAGTGTTTTCTGTTCCAAGGAGCATTGCTACAGTAAGTAGACCTGACCAATCAGGAAGGATCAGGTGGCTGAAACACCCTATTGAAGAAGAACTGAAATCTTTTGTCATGATGACTACCCAAGCAGTCTTTGCTCTTAATTTCTGACAGCCACTCATGTACTTTGCAATGCCATTTTCTCAGCTATAGGGGATTAATTTCCATTAAACTTGGGAAAATGATTCAAACAGATGGTTATTCTTTGCTTGTGGCTAGAACTTTAACATGTAGTTTGGGGAGCTGTAAGACAGCTATATTGTACTATGAAGATGAAAAGCAGAGGAGAAAGCCAGTGTGTTGAAAGAGAAAATATGGAAAAGAAGTAGAAACATTTTGGCTACTCCTTGTTCCTAATCATTTCCTGGATCCTGTCACCATTCCATTCTGGGCCCTGGGAATGTTCCTCTTCTTGATTCTGGGATCCCAAGGCATAATCAGGTAGCATTATAGCAATACTCCCCTTCTCTATCCCCTTGAGCCACCTTGATTTACTTACTTAAACCTACTGAGAGTTTAATAATTAAGACTTTTCAGAACAAACCTACTGAGAGTTTAATAATTAAGACTTTTCAGAACAAATGGGAATGGGAAATGGAGTGAAAATTTTCATATGCATTTTTATAATATTTTAATACCCACTAAATGTTTTTAAAAAGAAAATTAGCAAGCTGACCCACTTCAGTACTCTTGCCTGGAAAATCCCATGGATGGAGGAGCTTGGTAGGCTGCAGTCCATGGGGTCGCAAAGAGTCAGACAAGTCTGAGCAACTTCACGTTCACTTTTCACTTTCATGCATTGGAGAAGGAAATGGGAACACACTCCAGTGTTCTTGCCTGGAGAATCCCAGGGATGGGGGAGCCTGGTGGGCTGCTGTCTCTGGGGTCACACAGAGTGGGACATGACTGAAGTGACTTAGCAGCAGCAGCAGCAGCAGCAGCAGCAAGCTGAAGTTAATATCAACTTCATTTTGTTTGAATTATTGACTCCGGCGTCTCTGTATTTTCTGGGGCCTTCTTACAGGATAGCCTCTCCATTACAGCTTCTACCACATCTTCAGATATTAAAGTAGCTTAGATGTTAGGAGCATGGGGTATCACATCTTTCCATCTTTGCTATGGCCTGGATGTTTATGTCTTCCTAAGGCTTCTATATTTAAACACAGTAAGTGGGATTTTCAGAGGTGGAACCCTCATGAATGGAATTAGCACCTTATAAAAGAGGTTCTAAAGAGAGCCTTCCTTCTTCTACCATGTGAAGATAAAATAAGTCTGCACTCTGAAAGAGAGTGACTGATTATGCTGGAACCATAATAGACTTCCAGGTTCCAGATTTTTTATTTTTATTTTTTGAGAAATAAAAGTTTGTTGTATTACAGGAGACCAAACAGACCAAGACAGTCTTCCTTGTCATCACTCAAAATATGGAGACTTTAGATGATCCCTAGTGAGTAATTTCATCCTAGAATGCCTGCTAGGAGCCCCATTCCCAAATAACTCCTTTAAACCCCTAGGAGATACTTCTAACCCCTAGGTTTATTTTCTTCATCACTTCTTCCTCAAAACTCTGATGGGAAAATAACTATTAGTTAACATTCACAATATTTTCCTTTTTTGTTCTCAACACACAAGTTCTCTAAATAATTTCAAGAGGAACAACTCACAGTTTGCTCTTACTTGAGCCAATATTCTCATGCCTACAAATATTGTATATTTATCATAAGCTTAGAACTCTCAAGGAGTACTTGCTTTAGGGAGACATTAATGTATTTTTAATCAATTATTTCTTTTTTTAGCAGCATTTTAGTCAATAAATAAGTACAGATTATATGTAATCTCTATGGTATAACAGCACTCATGTTATCAGCAATAATAAATATGTAATTATATTTAAATGCTCTCTAGCTTTTTAAGGCTTCCTAGTGACCCTAATTTGTTCAGTTCATTTAACAAATACATCTTCAAAAATTATTAGCAGTGGTAGAGAAAAATATAATCTTATAATCAAACATCTGTTTGAATCCTGGATCCACCACTAATGCCTATTTGTAGTCAGGACTCTCTAGTACAGGGTTTCCAAAAGGACAAGAACCCTTTTCAAGACATCTTAACCAACCTACCCTACTCTCAGTCAAAACAGAATTTACGGACTACCGTTTATTCATTCCACAGTTTTTTACTGAGCACTCACTATGTTTCAGGCAATGTACCAGATGCTGAGGGTTTATCAGAGAAAAAAAATTTGTGCCCTCTTAAAGCTTGCATTACACNAACCAACCTACCCTACTCTCAGTCAAAACAGAATTTACGGACTACCGTTTATTCATTCCACAGTTTTTTACTGAGCACTCACTATGTTTCAGGCAATGTACCAGATGCTGAGGGTTTATCAGAGAAAAAAAATTTGTGCCCTCTTAAAGCTTGCATTACACTAGATGGTGGTGAGGAAGGGATAAATAGGTATGTTAAGACATTGATGCTTTTGAACTGTGGTGTTGGAGAAGACTCTTGAGAGTCCCTTGGACCACAAGGAGATCCAACCAGTCCATTCTGAAGAAGATCAGCCCTGGGATTTCTTTGGAGGAAATGATGCTAAAGCTGAAACTCCAGTACTTTGGCCACCTCATGCAAAGAGTCATTGGAAAAGATTCTGATGCTGGGAGGGATTGGGGGCAGGAGGAGAAGGGGACGACCAAGGATGAGATGGCTGGATGGCATCACTGACTCGATGGACATGAATCTGAGTGAACTCCGGGAGTTGATGATGGACAGGGAGGCCTGGCGTGCTGCGATTCATGGGGTGGAAAAGAGTCGAACACGACTGAGTGACTGAACTGAACTGAACTGAAGACATGATGATAAGTGTTGTGAGGAAAAATAAAACAGGAAAGGGGTTAACAGTAAAGGCTAGAGAGAATTAAGGGTAGTTGTTAGGGGAAGCCAACAGAGAAGATGATATCTAAACATGATGATGGCAAGAGAGTGAGCCATGAGATTTCCTGCAAAAGACTATCTCATGCAGAGTGAATAGGCAGTGCAAAGTCCCTGTGTCAAGAGTAGGCCCGGTATAGTGGAGGCACAGTAGAATCAGTATAATAGGGTAAGTGAGGAGGGTCAGAGCTGAGTTTATAGTCAACCACACTGTATGAGGTGAAGTAAACCACTGCCATACTTAGGCATTTACTCTCATATGACTATAAAATAATACTCTGGCTGAGCTGTAACAAGAGATTGTTAGGACTTTGGCTTTTATTCACATTTGCCTCTGATGTCTCAGGTTGGAGATGGGCTGTATGCCAAGGATTAAAATGCTATTTTCTTATCCATTAAAATGGATTTTCTTTTTCTCCTGTTCTTGGCTCTACTTTCTCAGTTGGCTATTTCTCTCCTCGGGTCATATATATGAGAGAGAGATCCCAGTAACCCCAGAGCTCACATGTTTTTTAGCATGAGCAACTTTGGAAGGAAAGAGACTTTCCTCTCCTAGTATATACGCACGCATGTTCTCCTCAAAAGACTCAATGGTCTAATGGTCCAGGTAAGGCCTTGTGCACAGCTCCACAGTGGGAGACTTGGATCATTTCAATGACAATTTCATCCAAACCACGTGAAACAGTAGGATAGTATCCCTTAAAAGAAAACAGTACAGGGTTTCCAAAAGATAGGGGCCTACCAATACTGTGTGGCCATAAATAAGTTATTGTATATCATCTCTCCAAGCCTCAGTGCCCTGACCAGGAAACTGGAAAACCTCATGCCCACTTTATTTGATTATTGAAACAAATTAGAAAATGGTAGCCAAGTGCTTTCCATTAATGTCCACTAAATGATGCTCATTCCTATTATAAATTAGTGACATGCCTTTGGAAAGTCTAATACATACAAAAAAGCATTAATAAGAGAACTTCCGCTGTCCAATTATGTTGTAGAGTTTTTATTGTATATTGACCAAAAAAAAGAAATCTAAAACTTTGAAAGCTTCAGGAGAAAGAATCTATTACTGATAGGTTCAAAACTGGGAAAGGAGTACGTCAGGGCTGTATATTGCCACCCTACTTACTTAACTTATATGTAGAGTACATCATTAGAAATGCTGGGTTAGATGAAGCAGAAGTTAGAATCAAGATTGCCAGCAGAAATATCAACAAGCTCGGATATGCAGATGATACCACCCTTATGGCAGAAAGTGAAGAGGAACTCAAAAGCCTCTTGATGAAAATGAAGGAGAGTAAAAAAACTGATTTAAAAAAGTGATAAAAAAGAATGATAACCAGCTTAAAGCTCAACATTCAAAAACTGAAGATCACGGCATCCAGTCCCATTACTTCATGGTAAATAGATGGAGAAACAATGGAAAGAGTGATAGACTTTATTTCTTGGGCTCCAAAATCACTGCAGATGGTGACTGAAGCCATAAAATTAAAAGATATTTGCTCCTTGGAAGAAAAACTATGACCAACCTAGATAGCATGTTAAAAAGCAGAGACATTACTTTGCCAACAAAGGTCTATCTAGTCAAAGCTATGGTTTTTCCAGTAGTCATGTATGGATGTGAGAGCTGGACCATAAAGAAGGCTGAGTGCTGAAGAACTGATACTTTTGAACTGTGGTGTTGGAGAAGATTTTTGAGAGGCCCTTGGAATGCAAGGAGGTCAAACCAGTCCATCCTAAAGGAAATAAGCCCTGAATATTCATTGGAAGGACTGATGCTGAAGCTGAAGCTCCAATACCTTGCCCACCCGATTCAAAGAGCCAACACATTAGAAAAGACCCTGATGCTGGGAAAGATTGAAGGCAGGAGAAGGAGACAACAGAAGTTGAGATGGTTGGAGAGCATTACCAACTCAATGGACATGAGTTTGAGCAAACTCCAGGAATTGGTGAAGGACAGGGAAGCCTAGCGTGCTGCAGTCCATGTGGTTGCAAAGAGTCAGACAAAACTGACTGACTGAACAACGATAAGTTGTTGATAAGGTGAAATTATTTAAATCAATATCATCTGGTCACAGTTATTTAAGAGTAAAATGAGTTGTTTTCAAACTATATTTCACAACCTTAATGATAACCAGGACATCTGATCCAGTGATTGTTTTCCCCCCCTAATAATATTATCTGAATAGGTATGGTATGGCCACAGAATTAAAGGCAATGCAGAAGATTAATGAAAGAACCTTTGATATCAGGGATGTAATTCCCTTTTCCACGCCTTATTTTTTCTTATCTATCACATGACCATTTGGGAACAAATATTCCCAGAAATTTTTAGGGGTATGACCCTTCAAATAAAAACTTTCCAGCATTACACTATATTTCTACAGCAGACCAAAAAGTTCTGGAGAGTTGCTTTTTAGTGTTAATATGTTCTTTTTTTTCCTGATTTTTAAGAGTAAGTTATCATGGGAACACTTTAATTCTACATATTGTGAAGAGAGTCAGGTGTTAGCCTGGGTATTAAAAGAAGAAAAATAAAATTCCAACTTTTAGAAGCCAAGTATACACCTAAAGTATTTCACTTTAATCCTTCATGGCTGGCGTTTGATTGCTTCCAGCTCAGATGACAGAAAGCAATTTTCAGCTAAGTGCTTAACTCCAGTAGTTTGCTTTCACATCTGGACCTCCAGGGCCCTACTTATACATCCCATCATGTAAAGTGTCTCCACAATTCTCTGCCTTTTTGGAAGAACACATCCTTGGAGGTTTTACATGGCTTTCCATTTCAATCACTACATTAAGCTCAAAGCACTGAACTTTTTCTTGCTTTTTCTATTTTATGAACTACTATATTTTTTATGATGAACCTAGAAAAGAAAAAAATGCATTTCTCATAATTTAATATATGTCACACTAGATGTATTTATGTTTAATCAAAAAGAACAGAATTCTAAGATGGATATTGCTGATCAGTTTACAACTGCAAAATGGAATTCAGAGTTGGGCAAAATGACTATGACAAATCTATATGTCACATGCAGGTAGAAAGTAAAAATCTATGGGTGGTTCTGCAAAGATGATCCATAATCTCAGTGGGATAAAGATGAGAGTAAAAGAAGGAATTAGCCATAAATAGTACATCTTTAAATTTATTTGTTGGAACCTAGAGCATCCTCATGAGACAACACTGTTACTCATATAAAGAGTCACATAAGAACATGATGGTCAGGGGTCACTTTTGATTCCCTACAATAAGTGTAAGAAGTTTTCCAAAGAAATTATGAAAAAAATTCAGAGGAGTAATATGTAGTTTTAATAAAGAAATCTAAGGATTTCAGTGAAAAGCTTGGACCAAATTTAGAAACAAGGAAAGATACATTGAAGAATTTTAGTAGAATGATGTGACCAAAGGTGAGAGCAAAACAATGTTCAGTTCAGTTCAGTCACTCAGTCATGTCCGACTTTTTGCGACCCCATGAATCTCAGCACTCCAGGCCTCCCTGTCCATCACCAACTCCCAGAGTTCACTCAGACTCACGTCCATCGAGTCAGNGATTAGATTGACTAGTTTTCTGTGAGAATGGTTTCAGTGTGTCTGCCCTCTGATGCCCTCTTACAACACCACCATCTTACTTGGGTTTTTCTTACCTTGGGCATGGGGTATCTCTTCAGCAAAGCACAGCTGCTGCTCCTTACCTTGGACGAGGTGTATCTCCTTACCGCTGCCGTTCCTGACCTTCAACATGGGATAGCTCCTCTAGGCCCTCCTGCGCCAGCGCAGCCACAGCTCCTCCGTTTGCTCCTCCCAGCTGCCGCCCCTGGGCTCGGGCTCGCGGTGGCTCCTCAGGGTCACCGCCCCTGGCCTCAGGCGTGAGGTGGCTTCTCCCGGCCGCCCCTGACCTCGGACGCTGGGGTAGCTCCTCTCAGCAGCCGCCCCTGACCTGGGACACAGGGTAGCTCCTCTAGGCTGCGCTTAGTGAGCTGGCTGGCTCTCGCAGCCTCCTGTGCTTAGTGTAAGAAAGGCTAAAAGAAAACACATAGAACTGCTATAGTTCTTTCAGTATAAATGAAAAAATCATAAAGCCATGTGTTGTGCTGTGCTGTGCGGTGCTCAGTCATGTCTGACTCTTTGCGACCCTATGGACTGTAGCCTACCAGGCTCCTCTGTCCATGGAGATTCTCCAGGAAGGAATATTGGAGTGGGTTGCCATACCCCCATCCAGGGGATCTTCCCAACCCAGGGGTGGAACCCAGGTCTCCCAAATTGCAGGTGGATTCTTTACCAGGTGGGGAAGCCCTCATAATGCCTTAGTTCATGCTTATAATATCCTTATTCCTTACCCTGTGATATCTCAGACAAGATTTCAGCTTGCTTGCCTTGTTCTTTTTTTAAATATAAATTTATTTTAATTAGAGGCTAATTACAATATTGTATTGGTTTTGCCATACCTCGTTCCTAAAGGGTCTGAATCTTCACTAGTTCTACATATTTCTGCTTGCTGTAGTTTTCCATTAACTTTTACTGTTGGACATGGAAATACTGAGAGGTATCTGGAGAGCATCCTGAATCCTCTTTGCCCCACTGTGTAATCACACTTCTCTGACAATCAATATCAGTTCATCCAGTAATCCCTTTCTGTAACCTGTTGGTTCAATGAAATATAGAGCCACAAAGGCCAAGTGGCAGTCTCATCTTCCAATTCAGTGGAACCACTGTTATATCCCCAGGTGGAAACACTCCTCTCTTGGGTACCAAGACCTTCAGATTAGGAGAGGTAGAAGTTGTGGGGATAAGAAGCAAAAATGTCATATCTAACTATTTTATTTAGGAAGTAACAAAAAATTATAGAATGGGCCTGTTATCTGATATTATCCACTGGAAAAAATGTTTTTGCCTTTAGACTTTAATTTCCTAGAGGGCAAAGTTTGCAGCTCATTCTTGTTTGGATGCCTAATGGGGCATTTTTTATGACATCTGTAACCTGAGAGGCAGTCAATAAATGCTGGTTGAATGTATTGGTAAATAGATAGCTAGATATGGGCTAATTGGTTTGTATCAGAAGACTAGATATTTTTTCATTTTCAGTTTAATATTGCTAGCTCACACATAAAAGCTATGTTTCTTCAGTCTCTGGACTTAAGAATAAATTCTAATAATCTGTGACTCAGCACCCCATTTATCAGTATTGGGTTGAAGATTACTAGGATGTGAATTTCTTTAAGGAGATGATGGGTCCCTATTTCCCTTTGGAGTATCATGGCTTTCAGGTCGTGTTTTATATTACTATGCACTTTAAAATGGAATATCTTAACTTTTTAGAAGATTCATTTTCCTGTGACTTTAAACAGGGAAATATTTCATTAGCTCCTCTTCCCAAATTCTGAGGAGCTTCTGAAATGTGAAGCAAAGCAGTATTCCACTGCCTGGAGCTCCTTCACAACATCAAACACTTAATGAAAATGTTTTCCTCAAACCTCAAGCATTTCCAGATATTGAATGTGAAGAGGAAAGATTTTGCTCTAACTGCAAAGTGTTCTACAACTGCAGGGTATGTGAGAATGTCTCTGTGTGTGCGTGTGTGTGTGTGTGTACACACGTGCATGCATGCCATATGTGTTTCTCATTTAATACTTTTGAGATAAATTTAATGTTATGCCCAAATCCTCTGTAAACAGGTTGCATAAACAATACTTGTTTGGGGTAGTCTCCAGGGTTCGTTAGGAAGAAGCAGGAGATATATGTGCCCTCCCCCAAATACAGCCAAGCTGTCAGCCTGAGAGAAGGTGGGTTCTCACACACAAGGTAGCTGCGCCCTCTTAGGGCTATAACGTCTAGTGACTCAACATGGTTGTTTCAGGGGAAGAGGCAGGAGTGGGCAAAAAGGTGACCAAGCAACTTAATGTTAACTAGATCTGTTTTCTAAAAACACAATATTAAGGGCTGACCTGGACTTTAAATACAGAACAGCTGTTCTGTATTTGAAGTTTCACCCTCTCCTGAGTTGCTATGAAGTACTTTGTTTAAACAAATAATATCAAAAGTAATTCCCTGTGAGAGAGTATTGAAAACTTAATAAACATTTCCTGTTAAAGGATCTCAAAAGCATCCTAAGGTAAATACAGTGAACACTCTTAATTACTCTTAAAAGTTGCATTTTACATAATTTATACTTTGTTTGAAATGTATTAAATATCTTGGGCCATTAATATATTTGCTGTATTATCCACAATCTGCACATAGTTCTCTGAACTAACTGTTAAAATATTCACATTGTTCACTTGTGGAACTTGCTCTAAAGAGTAGATATTATGGTCTCAGTGAACAGAGCCCCCAGGATTGTGTTTTCCCCCGACTGATGGCAGCATTACAGGGAGGGCCTGGAAAGTTTACTGAAGGCTTGGATCTTTAGCAGTAGCTCCAAAGAGCTTATTGCTTTCTTAGAGAAATGACTTTATTATAGAAATTCTATATATTATGGAGAACAAGTTATTATTTTTAGGAAATTCATATTCTAATTAGTCCATAAATCCTAGGCAACAAAAGGCTTGTGGGTTGAATTTAATTACTCAGCATGTCACTATAGAAGCAGCTATTCATATTAAGGCTATGAAGTGTGCTTCTTGGTTGCATAATACAATGGAGAAACTATGACCAGCAAAGGACTGGAGAATAAGCATCACCAAATTTAGAGATCTGTCATTTTTAAACAATATCCTTTCTTTGGACAAGACCTTTTCAAGTCATTTGAGCATGGAGAGCCACTGCCAGTTACAGCCCCAGCAGTCAGTGCTTTTATTTTTATATATGTATATGTATAAAGTCAGAGAAGGCAATGGCACCCCANGAGATCTGTCATTTTTAAACAATATCCTTTCTTTGGACAAGACCTTTTCAAGTCATTTGAGCATGGAGAGCCACTGCCAGTTACAGCCCCAGCAGTCAGTGCTTTTATTTTTATATATGTATATGTATAAAGTCAGAGAAGGCAATGGCACCCCACTCCAGTACTCTTGCCTGGAAAATCCCATGGACGGAGGAGTCTAGTAGGCTGCCGTCCATGGGGTCACTAAGAGTCGGACACGACTGAGTGACTTCACTTTCACTTTTCACTTTCATGCACTGGAGAAGGAAATGGCAACCCACTCCAGTGTTCTTGCCTGGAGGATCCCAGGGACGGGCGAGCCTCATGGGCTGCCCTCTGTGGGGTCGCACAGAGTCGGACACAACTGAAGTGACTTAGCAGCAGCAGCATGTATAAAGTAATAAAATATTTTCAAACATCCAGAAAAGAAGAAAAATAGTACAAAAATAGTGGTCTTAATATTTCACCCTATTTGCGTCGTTTTTTTTAAATTTGAAATACTGTTGAAATCTCCCTCACTCTATCCCAATCCTACCCTTTGTCTCTTATCCCCTCAGTCATCACTATCCTGAATTTTCATTTCATACCCTAACAGGTTATTAATCTTTTGTTAAATGTGTAGTGACTCGGTTCAGGACACCCTACTCCAAAATACGACATGCTGGCATACTATTTCAAGCTGAAGGAATTTAAGAAATGTCATGTGCAACAAGGACTTTCTGCCCTTTGTGATGAGAGCACATCATGAAGCGCTCATATAAGATTTTCCTCCTATGCCCAGAGGAAAGGAGCATCCTTATACCCCAAGAGAAGGGATGCATTGAACAATCTGATTAAACACACCTTGCTAAGTTTCCCCTAGTTTACTATACTTCGTGCACCTTTGTCCCTTTATCCTTGCATGTCTTTCTACTCTTCAACACACCTAGCATAACCATTTCTTTGGGTCAACCATTTCTTTGAGTCTTAATCATTTCTTTGGGTCTTCATTTCCTTATGAAGACCCCTGTATCATATATAATTTACATTAAATACATTTGTTTTCATCCTATTTGTCTTTGTCAGTCTAATTTTCAAACCTCTGGGGCTGACAGGACTACCTCTGTAGCCTTCCAGCTCCCAGAAGTCAGAGATGTTCTGCCCCTGATAGATTCCCCCTGGTTGATTTCCCTCAACCTCAAGAGAAGAATCTGCTCCTTGCTCAGAGGCCAGGCTGCCCTGGGAGCCCTTCCCAGAAAGGTCAAATTGCCATTCTGCTATGCAAGGACAGAAGTTAGAGTTGTGATGCTTAAAGAATCTTCTCTAAAGGATCCTTTTTTTGTCTCTTATAGTTGATCAGCCATACCAGAAAAAAATGGAATTGTCTTTGAACACTCACTATAAAAAAAAAAAAATCTATTACAAAATTGCAGTCAACTTGGATGGACCTAGAAGTTGTCATACTGAGTGAAATGAGTCACACAGAAGAGAAATATCATATAACATCCCTTATATGTAGAATCTAAAAAGAAGTGATCCAACCAACTTATTTGTAAAACAGAAACTCATGAATTTAGAGAATGAACTTATGGTTGTGGGGAGTGGTGAAGACTGTGGAGAAGACATAGGGAGTGTAGGACTGATATGTCCACCCTGCTGTATTTAAAATGGGTAACCAGCAAGATTCTATTGTATACCACAGGGAACTCTGCTTAATGTTCTGTTGCAGCCTGAATGGGAGAGGAGCTTGGGGAAGAATCAATTCATGTGTTTGTGTGGCTGAGTCCCTTTGCTGTCCACCTGAAACTATCACAACATTGTTAATTTATTAAACTCCAACATAAAATTAAAAGTTAAAAAAATTTTTTTAATCGCAGTCAAGGAGAATGAAGCTAACAAATACAAGAAAACATTGTATTATATAAAGATGTGTTGAGTAGCTAGTAATCATACTATGTTGTTTTTCTGGATTTTATTATTCAAGATATATGTCAGGTTTTAAAAATTTATGATTTGTTGTCTTTTTCTTATTTAAAATTAATATTCAAAANGATCTCTGGTTCCTCTGCCTTTTCTAAAACCAGCTTGAACATCTGGAAGTTCAAAGTTCACGTGTTGCTGAAGCCTCCCTTGGAGAATTTTGAGCATTACTTTACTAGCATGTGAAATGAGTGCAATTGTGTGGTAGTTTGAGCATTCTTTGGCATTACCTTTCTTTGGCATTAGGACTTCCTGGTGGCTCAGATGGTTAAGCGTCTGTCTACAATGTGCAAGGCCCAGTTTCAATCCCTGGATCAGGAAGATCTCCTGGAGAAGGAAATGGCCATCCATTCCAGTACTATTGCCTGGAAAATCCCATGTACAGAAGAGCCTGTAGGCTACAGTCCATGGGTCACAGAGTCGGACACGACTGAACGACTTCACTTCTTCTTTGGGATTGGAGTGAAAACTGACCTTTTCTAGTCCTGTGGTCACTGCTGAGTTTTCCAAATTTGCTGGCATATTGAGTTCAGCAATTTCACAGTATCATTTTTCAGGGTTTGAAATAGCTCAACTGGGATTCTATCACCTCCACTTTAAAATATGATATATTTATATACAGAATGGAATATTACTCAGCCTTTAAAAAAGGAGATCCTGCCATTGGAAATACATGGATGAACCTAGAAGACTGAATGAAGTAAGTCAATCACAGCAGAACAAATATGTCATTGTTCTACTTAGGTGAGATATCTTAAATAGTCAAACTCATAGAAACAGAGTATAATATTCCTCTACGGGGCAAGTGGAAAAAGGAAATGGGGAGTTGATCTAAAGGTATAAGCTTCAGTTATGCAACACAAATTAACTCTAGAAATCTGCTGTACCACATTGTACCTATATTTAACAATTGTATATTGTGCATTTAAAATTTTGGTGAGAGTAGATCTCATTTAAATGTCATTTTCATAATAAAAAAATTGTAAAAACTAAAATACAGTGAAACTCACCATGAAGTAGTAGAATTTAGAAACAAAAATCTCAAGAAAGAGCATTCTACTTACCTTTTCCCTCATATTTATGTGAAACACTATAAATTTTATGGAAAGAAATTCTGTTATGAAACAGTTAGTGGTAAACGCTCTAATTACAACTTATTATAAAAATTATGGTAGGTTTCTACAAATATTTCCTTCTTTATAAGTCTTTCTTCAGTACTGGTAGATACAAGGGAAAAAGATGAGCAATGATATTAAAATTCTGTATTTAGAATACTCACTATCATAAATGGACTGGATAGTTTCCTTTCTATTACCATTGGTTATCTAAGATCTCCAAAGTCAAATATGGAATTAGGATTTGATAACAGTTTGACATTGCTTAGTCCCACTTTCTTATAGCAATTTCTTTTTGACCTCAAATAATAAAAAACAAGGGCATTAAATCTGCAGGCTTGCCTTGTAAGAGAATGTTTAGAATAAAGCAACTTTTTTCAAGGGACAAAATACATTCTTCATTTTCATGACAAGGCTTCTTGAAAATAAATCAGCATTATAAGACAAGGCAAAACAACAAAATGAAACTAAGATGAATGCTTTGCTGCAATACCACTGACCTTAGATCTGGACAAAAAAGGCTCCTTCTGTGCCTTTCACTTCAGAATACCCGCATATCATAAAGACAAGGGACCTAGAGACATTTTTATTCAATCTCACAGGTGGATTTTTGTTTTGTTTGTTTTTTTAGGGATGGTGTGTCTGGTTAAGTTACTGGATAGTAGATTGAGAGGATAACTCCAAGAGTGAGCCCCAAGGCCAAAGAATGCAAGTGCCAGTGCCTAAAGGCTAGGGTGGAGTATGTGGGGAGAAAGACCACAACTTTCTACCCTGGAAAACTGGAAAACATATATAAAGTTGGTTCTCAAAATCATCAAATGATGGATCTCAGACTGGGTTCTGCCAACAATCAGATGATTGTGGTACTCCCCTTCCCCTTCATCTTTGATGGTCTAGTTTAGGGAGGACAACCTAGAAATCCAGAGCTAGAGAAAGAGAAGTGAGTGGATGTAAATACACTGACCTGGGCTTCTTGGGAAGTGTGTCTGGTCTGTTTTGCAGGTGGGTTCAGGTGGAACTGAGTAGAGCTTTGCTTTTCCTGTTCCGCCAGATCCAGTTCACTCAGGGCAGGAAAGAGCTCCTTCCAGCTCCTGGTTATAAGGACCATCACTAGGCAGCGGACTGGGGCTCCCGGTGGGAACATGAATATAGAGGCATGGACATAAATTGATGTCCACATTCAAACATATAGGAGTCTGACACAGTGCTCCGAGACTGTGTACGTTTACTCTGTAGACGGATGAGCATATTCTGTATTCTACGGGCAGATTCAGGCAGATTCTGCAGTTTGTCCAATTGTTGTACTTTCCCTCCATTCTGATTTCCCATAGTATTTTTTCCTTGACAATTAATGAATAATCTATTTTTTATTCTAATAACTTATCTCAGCCTACTCTAAAATTTTCCCCACACACAAAAAGAAAAATATGTATATATATGTGTGTGTGTGTGTGTGTGTGTGTGTGTGTCTTATGTCTTTCCGTCTTTCCACTGTGCCCATGGCAGTGTCCTGTTCCATACAAAAGGTACTTTTGGAAATGTCTTTGAATTATTAGAACTGCTAAGGAAGGCTCTATGGGACCTGCCTAAGCTGCTTAGACTCCACTCCTCTGTAGGCATTAAACACACATTGGAGAGTCTTAGGC
Organism: Neotragus pygmaeus; assembly: GCA_006410875.1. NCBI lineage: Eukaryota > Metazoa > Chordata > Mammalia > Artiodactyla > Bovidae > Neotragus > Neotragus pygmaeus. The sequence continues at coordinate 327,158 of SJYV01031872.1, read as the reverse complement.
TATTTGTGAGTGGAAGGCTAAGAGCTGGCAGCCTCGATGCCTGGGATCTGTACTATGCACTTCAACCGCAGCCTCTCCCTCCATTTCAGAGGAAATCTCATAGCCACTTACATAGTTACTTCAACTTAAAAGACGTTGCTGACTCAGAGTTTGCATTTGCCTGATAGCATGTTACCATTTTATCCTTTTTTCCTTATCATATTCTTTTAGATATTTATTGCATTTCTATTTATTTCATTTTCAGTAAAAAGGCAGGCAGGAAGCAACATTAAAAGCACTGTAAATTATGGAGATATGTCAGTGAACAGGAGCTCAGCAGAGAAATTAAACTTGAATTTTCTAAGACAGAATTTTTGTCAAATCTTGACTGAAAAAATAAATAGTTAATGTCTGTTCAACCAGCATAGACAGGTATGTATGTAACATTCTTTCATCAAATTAGAACAGGAATATGGCCTGCTTGGAGATTATCAACTTAATTTCTAAAGAAACTCTTCAAATATCTATTTTTTTGTTTGTTTTTATTGAAGCTTCAGTATTATACAATATTATATTATTTCCTTTTTTATTTTATTTTATTTTATTTTACTCTACAATACTGTTTTGGTTTCGCCATACATCAACATGAATCCGCCATGGGTGTACATGTGTTCCCAATCCTGAACACCCCTCCCACCTCCCTCCCCATACCAATATTATATTATTTTCAAGAGTACAACACACTTGTTCAATAACTTACAGATTATGCACCAAGGTTATTATAATATTACTGACTATATTCCCTGTCACATCCCTGTGACTTATTTATTATTAATATGTAACTTGTAGTTTGTACCTCTGAACCTCCTTTACACATTTTGTCCATCCCCACTATTCTCTGGCAACCATTAGTTTGTTCTCTGTATATGTAAATCTGTCTCTGTTTTGTTATATTTTTAACTTATTTTCTGTTTATTTCTTATGCTACTCATAATAAACCTGTCAGGTAGAAATTTTCATAGATAAAGAAACACAAATTCAGAGAGTTTAAATGACTTGTCTTAGCTCACTCAATAATAGCAGGTAATGAAATCTCTTAACATCCTGTTTCTTTAGATTTCACATAATATCAATATTAAATCATAAACAGAAGACACAGTTTTAGAATAAATTTTACCATGTTACACAAGTCAACAAAAATATCTGAGAGGTCAAGTTCTCTCAGTTTATTTTTGCAAGTTTTTATTTTGTAGCCTAATGGAATCCAATTCAATGACTATATAAAGTTTTTACTTCTTATTTAATTAGTCCAACTAGAGAAATAAAATTATTAACATACATTATGTGTATCTTGAATCTAGATGATGAAAATAATTATCAAGTACTTTCCATTTTGTCAAATTTTTAGAAAGCAACAAACTTTAGGCTTTCCCTGGTGGCTCAGTGGTAAAGAATCTTCCTGCCAATGCAGAAGATATGGGTTGGATCTCTGGTCTGGGAAGATCCCATGTGCTGCAGAGCAACTATGCCCTCGTACCACAACTGTTAAGCTTGTGCTCCAGAGCCCAGGAGCTGCAACTACTGAACACATGTCCTGCAACTACAGAAGCTCAAGAATGCTGGACCCATGTTCTGCAACAAGAGAAGCCACTGCAAAGAGAAGCCCATGCACCATTAGCTAGAGCATAGCTCTAACTAGTGTCCACAACTAGAGAAAAGCCTGTTCAACAGTGAAGACCCAGCACAGCCAAAAACAAATAATAAAATAAATACTTGTTAAAAAAAATTTCAAAAGCAACAAACTTTAAATTTTACTCTGTTATAAACAAAAGGGACTAATGACTTGCATATTATTTTGTGTGAAAGTGAGTGTTAGCTGCTCAGTCATGTCCAACTAAAGCCCACCAGTCTCCTCTGTCCATAGGATTCTCCAGATAAGAATACTGGAGTGGGTAACTGTTCCCTTCTCCAGTATACCATATATATTTATGTGTGGTAAATAAAAGGAATTATGTTCTGTAATCATGGAACTTCTTCTAAATATTTGGTTCAGTAAAGGCAACCAAAACATGATTATTTCCTCTCATCAAGGAGTGAATATTTCTGGATTTGGGTAAACCCCCAAGCAGTTACAGATGGCTGATTCTTGTGGAGACAAGCAAAAATCCTTTCTGCACTAGGAAAGAAACACTTTTTTCCCTTCAGCATTTCCTAATCCAAAACAGTCAGTGTATTTATGCTCCAATAAGTTCAGTTCAGTTCAGTTGCTCAGTCGTGTCCAACGCTTTGCGACCCCATGAATTGCAGCACACCAGGACTCCCTGTCCATCACCAACTCCCAGAGTTCACTCAAACTCATGTCCATTGAGTCAGTGATGCCATCCAGCCATCTCATCCTCTGTCATCCCCTTCTCCTCCTCTGCCCAATCTCTCCCAGCATCAGAGTCTTTTCCAGTGAGTCAACTCTTTGCATGACGTGGCCAAAGTATTGGAGTTTCAGCTTTAGCATCAGTTCTTCCAAAGAACACCCAGGACTGATCTCCTTTAGAATGAACTAGTTGGATCTCCTTGCGGTCCAAGGGATGCTCAAGAGTCTTCTCCAATATCACAGTTTAATTGATGTCGATGTATGGCAAAGCCAATAGAGTATTGTAAAGTAAAATAAAGTAAATAAAAAAACAATAAAGTAACATCATAGTTAGTTTGCATGACCCATAAAATTTGAAAACATTCAACATACCCATCAACCCATAGACCAAAAATATTTCCCATCTCTTCAGATCTTTACTTTGGCACACAAGTTTCTAGATACCCAATAACCATGACATGATACAACTTTGTTTTTTTAATTGGAGTACAGTTAATTTACAATATTAAGTTAGTTTCAAGTATACAGTAAAGTGATTTATTTATACATATATGTGATACTAATTAAAAATAAATAAATAAAAGCATCAATTCTTTGGTGCTCAGCTTTCTTCACAGTCCAACTCTCTCATCCATACATGACCACTGGAAAAACCATAGCCTTGACAAGATGGACCTTTGTTGGCAAAGTAATGTCTCTGCTTTTGAATATGCTATCTAGATTGGTCATAACTTTCCTTCCAAGGAGTAAACATCTTTTAATTTCATGGCTGCAGTCACCATCAGTGATTTTGGAGCCTCCCTCCAAAATAAAGTCTGACACTGTTTCCACTGTTTCCCCATTTCCCATGAAGTGATGGGGCCAGATGCCATGATCTTAGTTTTCTGAATGTTGAGCTTTAAGCCAATGCTTTCACGCTCCTTTTTCACTTTCATCAAGAGGCTCTTTAGTTCCTCTTCACTTTCTGCCATAAGGGTGGTGTCATCTGCATATCTGAGGGTATTGATATTTCTCCCTGCAATCTTGNGCAGGTCAGGTGGTCTGGTGTTCCCATCTCTTTCTGAATTTTTCACAGTTTATTGTGATCCACACAGTCAAAGGCTTTGGCATAGTCAATAAAGCAGAAATATATGTTTTTCTGGAACTCTCTTGCTTTACATTCTAATATGATATGAGCTCTTTTATAAATCACAAATTAAATAGCTTAGGCACACCAGCAGTCTTTCTTTCTTCTTCCCTGTCTTCATTCTTTCTTCTGTACTACTCAGGAAGGGCAGTCAGGCCACACATACCTGTCAAGAAGATGTGGCTATCTATTTAAGAGACCAAATTATCAATGGTTATTTGTATTTAAACTTTAGATATCTAGTCATTTTTTATTTGCCTTTTGTTGTTTTTTAACTGTGAATGAAAACTTCACAAACAAAACTTAAGAATTACAAATAAAGAAACCTCTCCAAGAAAAGGAAATATCAAAACAAAAATGGCTAAGTGAACAAGTATATCCTGCATATTCTGAGGTGATATGGAAATGTAAAGGAGTCAGGATAACCTGTACTAAAGAAATAACATTAATTTCAGCTTCCCATTAACTGATAAATCATGACGTCAAGGTCACATACTATTTGATGATGCTATTATTGTGTCGTATGGAACATATTACATGAGTATAGCTGCAGTCTCCCATTATTACAGATACCACCTGAATTTTGTAAGGACATAAGTTTCAAAGTAGGTGTATGAATTAAAATGACATGCTCATAAATTTGCAAAGAGCTACCAGGGAAGCCCTACATTGTAGTATATTACCTACTGAACAATTACAGGTCCCTGAAGTAGAAAGGACAAAATTATTACTCCTTCAATAGAATTAGAAATCTCAAAACTTCAAGTGATTTTATAATAAATAAAATATAAATCAGTGACAAACACCCAGTGTTCCACTGTCCAGGTACCATGACCTTTCCTTTCCTCCAGCCCAAATTTCCCAGAAACAGCTAAGGCAATAGACTACGTGACCATATTTTAGGTCCAAACTCTAGACCCTGTGAGGGAAGCTCAGCCTCATAGACAACATTAAAAAATGCAAATAGCATTCTCCCTGGCACTGAATTTGCCCTGAACTCCAGCACAGCCCTTTAGCAGTTAGGTATTGTTCAGCAAATTGTTTAATCTCTCTGAGCCTCTGTTTGGCAAAATAGGCTTATTGAGGCCTGCCTTCACAGGATTTTGGTAAGGATTTGAAAAGGCATACTTATTTTTGTATATTTGTTTTGAATGAGACTGCTATTATTATTCAGAGAAGGCAATGGCAACCCACTCCAGTACTCGTGCCTGGAAAATCCCATGGACGGAGGAGCTTGGTAGGCTGCAGTCCATGGGATCGCTAAGAGTCAGACACGACTGAGCTACTTCACTTTCACTTTTCACTTTCATGCATTGGAGAAGGCAATGGCAACCCACTCCAGCGCTCTTGCCTGGAGAATCCCAGGGATGGCAGAGCCTGGTGGGCCCCCCCCCAGTGGGGGGGAAGGGGGGGTTGGACACAGACACGACTGAAGCGACTTAGCAGCAGCAGCAGCAGCAGCTATTATTATTAATGTAAAGTGATCATTTAATTAGTCCTCTAATGACAAAAGGAATCAAATGAGATTCTCTTAATCAGATGATATTTTCGTATATTCTCCTGATATAGACACTAAAGATTAGATATGCCAAGTAACTTGTTCAATATAACACTACTGGGAGAGTGACACAGTCAGCATGCAACCCTCATAAGCATAACTTCAAATCTCTTATTATTTTTGACTTTAACATGGAAAGTGTAGTCCTGATGAGAGAAGGATGAAGGTCAAAAATAAACAAAAAGAAAAATGAGACGAACCTGTTAATTTTAGCCTTCTTTGTTGACTCGAAATAACATTGTTAAAGGTTAAACCAATAAAGGAAGCACTGATGGGAAATGACATTTTTCCTTAGTGCTGAGGTCTTATCTCTTTACTGCTTAATGTTTAAAAGAGGAAACTATAACTTTACTTTGAAGGAACAGGGCTGATAACCACTGAACTTTGAGCTCTATCTCAGTGGATCACTAGGCATCAGACAACCAGACTTTATGAGGTCCTACTGATCACATTGTCACAAAGAAAGAAGCATTCTTGTTAAAAATGCATAATCTGTTGTAGTACCCAGTAAGCATCTCCTCTTAGTTAACAACAACAACAAAAACTCAGCAAGCTTTTTGTAGAAATTGTCAGGCTGCTTCTAAAATTTATCTGGAAATTCAAAAGTCCTAGAAGAGCCAAAACATCTTAAAAAAAAAAAAAGTTTGAATAGCTCACAGTGGCTGATTTCAAGGCTATTTACAAGGTTACTTATTTGAAGGAATGAAAGATTGAGAAATAGATCAAACAGGATAGAAGGTCCAGAAGGAGAAGTGCACATATATGGACAAGTAAATTTCTTAAAAGATGCAGAAGTGATTCTCTAGAGAAAGCATTGTCTTCTCAATAAATGATAATGGAATTACTGGATATTCATATGTAAAAATATAACATAGATCCATACCTTACACTGTTTGTAACTGTTAATGGATTGTAGCTGTAAATGTAAAACCTAAAACTATCATAGAAGAAACATAGAAGCAAAGCTTTATAATTTTAGGTTAGGTTTCACAGACAACACCAAAACACAATTCATAAAGAAAAACAAAAAAAAGATAAATGAGACTTCCTCAGAATTAAAACTTCTGCTTCTCAAAAGACATCACTAATGAAATTAAAAAAATAAAATATGGAGTGAAAGAAAAAAACACAAATGAGGAAAGAAAATTGAAAACTATATCTTATAGAATTTGTATCTAGAATACATAAAGAACCCAATGAGCAAGATTCATATAAATCAGGACTCAGATAACCTGTATTTGGAGTTGTCCATGTACATATTGTATGGTGTGTATTTTTCAAAGGTCATCTTAAAAAAAAAAAAAAAAGTCACTCCACGCAAGAATGCATTTTTCCCTGGCCCTACTCTCAGGAATAACACCCAAATTCCATTTCTCACCTCAGTAAATATGTCCTTCTTTCCAGGTACATTGGCTCAAAAATAATCCTTATTTTGTTTTCTTCCCTCTTTCCTTCACTGCTAGATTTTTAGTCACCAAATTCTTCCAGCTATATCATCAAACTCTTCTTCTTATTATATATTGCCCCATATTTCTACCTCTGTAGCAGAGTTTTAGACTATATCTTGTTAACCATAGCTTTGTCTTCTCATCTATGGTTTCTCCCCTCTACAATTCCTTTGACCAACTATTATATTAGTGTTCTAAAAGAGATATGTGACCACATCATTAATCTCTGCCTCTGCAAATTTCAGATTGTCTTCAATGTAAAGGAATGCATGGCATTTAAAGCCTTTCATAAATTTATATTTATCCTTCCAACTTAGTTTCCTGTAACATCTTGCTTATTAGATGTATTTGTTAGTCACATCTCTTATGCATGGATTGCCAGAATATCTCTTATGCATGGAATCTTCACCCAAATTGTATTCTCCATCTAAGCTATCCATACATCCAATCTATTATTCCCTAAATTTCCAGTTCAGAGTTCNATACAAGCTCCCATTATATTTATCCTTCCAACTTAGTTTCCTATAACATCTTGCTTATTAGATGTATTTGTTAGTCACATCTCTTATGCATGGATTGCCAGAATATCTCTTATGCATGGAATCTTCACCCGAATTGTATTCTCCATCTAAGCTATCCATACATCCAATCTATTATTCCCTAAATTTCCAGTTCAGAGTTCAGCTGGTATTCTTGAATAAATTTTTGTATATTTCCTCTGCTGAAATAAGTGTTTCCTTCACATATATTATGTAAGGGCATTATTATAAGGTTAAAATTAATTTTTAAAAATGGTATCTCTCTCATTGAATTTTAATTCCTAGAGTTTAAAAGTCTTGTCTTTTGAACCTCCATATACCCACATACCCAATATTATACTTAGTTAAGTATTAAACACTATATTTGTGGTAAATGCAATTACAAAGAAAACTAAATAGAATCAGCAGTATCCTATTTCTGCTCATCCACTATTCTCAGAATAAGATAAACATTTTTTTAATAAGAGGCCTTGAAAATGGATAGAATAATTTAGAAGCAATTTAGACCACAACAAATACATTCAGTTTTGAAACTTCCAGAGCATGCAACTGTCAATATTAGTAAAGGAATTTATAATATGTGCATGTCTTTAGAATGCTATATATGTGCATGTTTTTAGAATGTTCACTGAATCTTAATAAAATTAAAAATATTTTTTAATTGTATTTCTGAGTTTTGACTGTAAAGATACTGAATTAACATAAAACCTCATTTTCCCAAATCACATTTACTCCTAAGTAATTTTCCAATTATGTGAATTTTTACTTGAAAATCCACAATCTTAAATGGTACATTGCATTATTATTTGATCAGCACCATACCAACAACATGAGAAAAAAATCAAGAGTAATAGTTAGTCACCACATTGTGGTTTTACCTGTGTTTAGATCACAGTTTGATCTACCAGAACGTGGGCTGCATGATGGCTGAACAAAGAGAGAAATTTCCAGTATATGCACCTAATGAACTGTGAAATGTTTTCAAATTTATTTTCCTCTGAAATTCTGTCAACCCAAAACATCTACAGAGAGCATTTTCACTGCAGTTGTAGACATACAAAACTGAATAAATTAAGCCACCACTAGCACAGGAAAGAAGTCGCTCTTAACCTGTCTTCACTCTAGGTGGTATATCTGGATTTTATTTTTCCCCAGCGTACTCAATTTATTTATTTATTTATTTTAATATAAACTTATTTATTTTAATTAGAGGTTAATTACTTTACAATATTGTATTGGTTTTGCCATACAACAACATGAATCCGCCATACATGTGTTTCCCATCCTGAAACCCCCTCCCTCTGCACCCTAACTGTACAAGCCACAGTTTAATGACTATGGATTATCTTTTTGGAAAAAAAAAAAGAGAGAGAGATACTTTTTCATTTATTTTCAAATTGGAATGCTCAAACTATCTCCCTCTNCTGTGAGTTGGTGATGGACAGGGAAGCCTGGCGTGCTGAGGTTCATGGGGTCACAAAGAGTCAGACACGACTGAGCAACTGAACTGAACTGATAGAGCTAGAAAAGGAACAAAGCTTTCCTAAGTGATCAATGCAAAGCAATAGAGGAAAACAATAGAATGGGAAAGACTAGAGACCTCGTCAAGAAAATTAGAGATACCAAGGGAACATTTCATGCAGAGATGGGCACAATAAAGAACAGAAACAGTATGGACCTAACAGAAGCAGAAGACATTAAGAAGTGGCAAGAATACACAGAAGAACAATGCACAAAAGATCATGATGCAGATAACCATTATGGTGTGATCACCCACCTAGAGCCAGACAACCTGGAGTGCAAAGTCAAGTGAACCTTAGGAAGCATCACTATGAACAAAGCTAGTGGAG
>SJYV01031872.1:237685-306149 GCA_006410875.1 Neotragus pygmaeus | reverse complement strand
TATTCAGCCTGCACATATATATAGTGTATATATGTATGTGAATATTATATATTATGCAAATATTTTTTTCCTATGCATAGGTATGATATATATATGTATGTGAATATTATATTATATATTATACATATACATATATATGTATTATATATATCATTTTATATTATATAGTATATAAGAATGCAGATATTATATTAAATATTATATATACATTTACTATATTATATGTATGTATAATATATATATTTTAGTATATATATGTATGCTACTGCTAAATCACTTCAGTCATATGTATAATGTATAATACATATATGTATAATACACTTATTTATATTATATATATGTGTGTGTGTATGTGAATATTTTTTGGCCTTAACAAGAAATAAAATTCTGACACATTCTACAATATGAGGATGAACCTTTAAGTCATTATGCTTAATAAAACAAGTCGGTCACAAAAGGACAGATGCTGTATGATTTCACTTATATGAGGTAACTAGAGTCAGTTAAATTCATAGAGATATATAGTATAATAGTGTTTCCAGTGGATAGTGATAGCATATAATGAAGAGTAGTTATTCAATGAGTATGGAGTTTCATCTCATCTCATCCTCTGCCTTTCCTCAATCTTCCCCTACATCAGGGTCTTTTCCAATGACTTGGCTCTTTGATGGCTAGATAGTGTTACTGACTCAATAGATATGAGGTTAAGCAAACTCTATGAGAAATAAAGGACAGGGAAGACTGGCACATTGCTGTTCACGGGGTTGCAAAGAGTCAGCCATGACTTAGTGACTTAAAAACAATGGAGTTTTAGTTTAGAAGATGAAAAAGTTCTGGACATGGATGATTGTGATGACTGCACAATACTGTGACTGTACTTGATGCACTGAACTTTACACTAAAAATGGTTAAATATCAATAATTTTACACACTGCATCCTATGATACCAAAATGTGTTTTGAAATTATATCTGTAGTACAAATAAAAACTAACCTACTAAGTTAAGCTCATTACTTTTGTACTTTTTTTTTTTACTTTATTTTACTTTACAATACTCTATTGGCTTTGCCATACATTGACATGAATCCACCACAGGTGCATAAAATAGTGTATCCAATCAAAATACCAGGTTGAAAAGATATTTGAATTAGTTCATATTTATTTCTGCTTGCAAATAATTATATCTTATTTAATTTTACTTTTAACTATTTAAAACATCATTATAATATAAAAGAAAAAAATATGGAAACTTGTGCACAGAGAAGTCTCACTGTCATCTCAACGTCCTCTACCCCATTCCCATCTATCCTGCATAGTGGTAACTTTTAATTAGTTCCTGGTTGATCTATTATTTCCTTTTTCTAAAAATAAGAAAATGCACATATTTATTTGCAAACAGTTTGAGGTATAATTGGCAAGTATAACTCGCATACAACAAACAACATGCTTAAATTTGGTAAGCTTGGCTTAACATAAATTTGTTGTATTTGGCACCCTGACTTATGAAATCATCACCATGATCAAGATAACACATATGTTCATTGCCTCCAAAAGTTTCCTCATGTGACTTCAGAATGCCTCCTTTTTGACCGTTCCCATTTACTAACCATCATAAGTCAACAACTGATTTACTTTCTTTTTCAGTATACGTGTGATGGACAGGATACTAAAATGACACTTACTGAGTATTAATGTATTGTTTTAAGCTACTAAGTTTGTGGTAATTCATTATGTATGAACAAAAAATATATTTTGTAGAACTTTATGTAAATAGAATTATATAAGCCAATTTTAGTCTGGCTTCTTTAATTCAGTATAATGTTTCATTTTTCCTTGAGTAGAAAATGAAAAGTGAAATGGCTAGATGTGGTTATATGTGGTTGTATGGTGGTTGTATATCTGTTAAAGTGGTTATACTAGTCTACATTACCACCAACAGTGTGTGAGTGTGTCAGCTCCTCTACAACACCATCAACACTTGGTATGGTCAATCTTTTAAATTTTAGTCATTCTGATGGTGTATATGGGTATCTCATTGTTGTTTTAACGTGATTCCCCCCTGACTTTGATGTTTAATTTTGTCTGAATTTCTAGTTCATGCTTCCATTAGTCTATGCTATTCAGTGACTCCATAGCTTCTCTCATACAGCATTTTGTATAGATGTGCTTATACTAATAATTTTAGGGGTTTCTCAATTACTTTAGTTGTTTTTAACCTCTTCAATTCTTTTCTATACTGATAGTTTCCTTAACGATGAAAATTATTGCCACTTATATAGCACCAACATACAATATGAGATAGGCAAATTATATAGTTGGCTATTACTCATTTTTTAATTTTATTTTCTGAACATAATTGTTATTCAAGAAAATAAGATTTTTATGCTGATTGTAACTCCTAGCACAATTCTTGAGTGAAAATTGTTTAAGTGATGATAGCCTTCAAAGGCTAAATGAATCTTTAACAAAATTCAAAAAATTAATAGAATCAATCATTAGATTTCCCTATTCCTTAAAAAACAAGTTGTAAGTAGTACTAGTTAGTAGTACTACTAACAGTGCTACTATTTAATCACTATGCAATTAAAAAAACATCCCTCCCTATAGCTGAATAAAATCTTTACCAGATTTGATTAAAAATATAAAGTGAAATAACATGCATTGTGTTTATACTGGATCAGTGAGGATCTCTCCTTTGGTCCTCAATAATTCTTTAAACTAGTATGTCTGTCTGTTACAAAAGAAGATAAAAATATAAATGTTTTGCACTGTTGGCTCATAATTCTGGGCACATTTGTTGTGTTGCTAAATATGGTGGCCTAGTTTACAGAAAAACAGAAGTTGTTTATAAGTTGTCAAATTAACAGATCTAAATTAAGCATTCCAAAGACACTAATAACAGCTGTGCTTTTAAATATTTCTTTGAGCCATTGCACTCTCTGCATAGACACATGTGGCACAGTAGCTACTGCAATGAGTTCTGTATGGAATGACTTTAGAAAGAGAAGAAGGAAAAAAAATGAGGGGAGGGTTATATTTTTAGCTTGAAACTAAGTATCTAGGAATGTGTTATATGAGGTGGGATGCTGAGATATATTTAAGAAGTAGCATGACCCTTACATTTAATAAGTAAGAGATGTATTTATATCAGTTTTATTTTTGTATAATAACAATTTGTATAGCAGATTATGAATAATTGTGGTGCAACTCACTGAAAAATAAATGTCTATAGAAATTATTTAAATCATCTCATAATTTTCTTATTTATGATGCTTTCTGAAAGTAACACAGAGTCTCTTCCAGTTGACCATTCATAAAGGGAGGCTTAATAAAGCTGAAAGCAGTGACTCCTATTAGCAAAGCAAGAGCTGAAATCAACTAAAGACATTGCTCAATTTATCTTAAAAGTATGTTTGACTGAAGTGTCTTAACTGATTATATTAATTTTATATGGACAATGCCATTGTCACTGTAATAAGCCTATGTATAATTTCACTTTTCCTAATTATAAACATATGTTTTGGTCATTTGCATTTGACAATTACAACACAGGTAACATATGTGCCCATATTTATGATATATGTAAAAGATTAATCATAAGTCTTTTTCAGTTTGGAATTTTTTTCTTTTTTCTTGGTGTATTATATAAAAAATATAAATAATTGCTTTTTATAAAAAGGGCCAAAAATGTAAAACCCTGCACATTATGTTTTCTAGTTATTTTGTATTTTTATAATTTCTTAATTTTCCTTTGACTTGAGAATAAGAGATATTAAATGTAACAATTGTCAGTAGGTTTAAATTCTTTATAAGTCAAGTAAAATGTACTAAATATAATAATAACTATGATTCACTTATGCCATTTTTACAGATTGTGAAATATAATACAATTTAACTTATTTTCATCTCAATTTTATTTCTGTGAGATTTATTAATGTGAAGTTTTTTCAGCTTCACTTCCTCTGGGACATCTTCATACTTTTCAAAACAATTTATGTCAATAAATTCACCTTCGCTAAGATATGGCTTTATATCTAGAGTCTGTTGAGTGGAGGTAATGCCGACATACCTAGAGTCAGCTTTTTCTTCTATCATTCTATTTATTCTCTATTCAAATTATATTTCGAACATTATCAATTTTTCTTTTTTGCTGAACCTCATCTTTGTTGGCTAATTTCTTCTTTTAATCATCCACTTTTGCAAAATGTCATGTGGGTTTCATTGAGAGAAAAGGAGGCAATACAGTTACATGCTTTGCTGTCTGTTTATGATTTGAATAATACATATCAGCAACCAATCACTGACAGATTTTGAAAGAAATTATGTGAATGGTTAGTAATCATCATGTCCGCCTGTTATCTAGACAATGATTTGTGGACTCAAGAAATAGCAAGTGGTTTCCTGATAGCTTCCTTTACTGCTGTCCCAGTGGTGGGAGACCAAGGAATAGATGTGAGAGACAGTACATTTGTAATTACTAGGGTGATGTTAATAATATTCTAATTAGTAATCTTGACCAACCATGAAGGAGAATACAGTGGAATAAGCAGAAGAGGAGGCAAGCAGAGATTAATTGTTTTTTTTTACATAAAATGAGAGAATAATGTGCTTTCATGTTTACATAAGGACAGAGAAACTCATGAGAGAAGGTGAATTATGCAGAAACAAAGTTTTACAAAAGGTGAAAGAGATTCAGATTCAGAGCACAAGTATATAGGCTGGTCTTTGTAAGGGACAGGAACATCCACTCATAAAAGGAGAACAAACAAAGAACTAAAGATACAGATATTGCTGGATTGACTAGTTTGTAGTCAAAAGATAAGGGAGCTCAGGATCTTCAACTAGGGGTGAGAGAGAGAAAATAATGTGAGCTGAAGTTATGAAATAGCCTAAAATAAAAGGGCAAATTTCTTATTTATATGCCCTATGTGTTTGTGGCCCCAAAACCTATTACATTAATTGAAGGTCCCAGGAATCTGAGAGAAACAACCAAAAATACAACTGTGGGAGTGGCAAAACCACTTGAAATTCCCTGTCGCATGAGGCCGTTGACACAAATCATCAACATTTAGACAAGCAATCATTCTAACTTAATCACAGCTATATAGATGAATACAGTTGTAAACTCTAAGGAAATTTTGCCAATGGGAATATTTATAATTTCTTTTTCTGAACTGTAATTTCCCATTGTCACTGCAAAATAAGGCATTATATATTTTTCAATGACAAAAGAAAATAAAAATTTTAATAATTATTAAATTTTAGAACTCTAGGTNTGGTCATAACTTTCCTTCCAAGGAGTAAACGTTTTTCAATTTCATGGCTGCAGTCACCATCTGCAGTGATTTTGGAGCCCCACAAAATAAAGTCTGACACTGTTTCCACTGTTTCCCCATCTATTTCCCATGAACTGATGGGACTGGATGCCATGATCTTCGTTTTCTGAATGTTGAGCTTTAAGCCAACTTTTTTGCTCTCCTCTTTCACTTTCATCGAGAGGCTTTTTAGTTCCTCTTCACTTTCTGCCATAAGGGTGGTGTCATCTGCATAGCTGAGGTTATTGATATTTCTCCCAGCAATCTTGATTCCAGCATGTGTTTCTTCCAGTCCAGCGTTTCTCATGATGTACTTTGCATAGAAGTTAAATAAGCAGCGTGACAATATACAGCCTTGACGTACCTCTTTTCCTATTTGGAACCAGTCTGTTGTTTCATGTTCAGTTCTTACTGTTGCTTCCTGACCTGCGTACAGATTTCTCAAGAGGCAGGTCAGGTGGTCTGGTATTCCCATCTCACTCAGAATTTTCGACAGTTTATATTGTGATCCACACAGTCAATGGCTTTGGCATAGTTAATAAAGCAGAAATAGATGTTTTTCTGGAACTCTGTTGCTTTTTCCATGATCCAGCAGATTTTGGCAATTTGATCTCTGGTTCCTCTGCCTTTTCTAAAACCAGCTTGAACATCAGGAAGCTCACGGTTCATGTATTACTGAAGCCTGGCTTGGAGAATTTTGAGCATTACTCTACTAGCATGTGAGATGAGTGCAATTGTGCAGTAGTTTGAGCATTCTTTGGCATTGCCTTTCTTTGGAATTGGAATGAAAACTGACCTTTTCCAGTCCTGTAGCCACTGCTGAGTTTTCCAAATTTGGGACATTGAAAAATGAAGTTGCAAAAGTCAAATATAGTACCATGTTATCAAGATCTTTGCAAGCTAAGTCAAAGTACAGGAATGCAGTAGGTAAGAAAGAGTCCTATATGTTCTAGCAGGATCAGGAGGATGAAAATGTTACTGAAGCAGATTAACTGGAAATATCATTGATAGTAAAAATTATGTGACATAGGCTGCAAAAAAATGATAGCAATTTAAATTAATAAGGAAGAAGTCTTAGCCATTGTTAAGGCTGTAGAAATAGAAAGTAATGCATGGTAGTAAAGACTGTTCAAAGAAAATAACCAAGCTATTTAGTAACTGAAAGGAAAAAGTATGAATAATGGTAAATAATCTTATTTAATGGAATATAATTTTTTTTTAATCTCTAGAATGGCTACAATAAAATCTTCATTTTGAGCTAATTAAACAAATTACCCAATCCAGGTAGAGACATAAACTAAAGAAAATCATACAGGCAAGGAAATTTGACTCATTTACACCTGCTCAATTTTTATAAAGAAAGTGACTGTTGAGAGTGCTATTTTGAGAAATTTAATTTGTTAATCTGAATTTGGGCATATCCTATAGTGCTATCTTTTGTTTTTCTTACTAGATATGTTTCATTTTTTTTACTGCTTATTGTCAACCCTTAGGGGTTTATCTCAACACCTGTTATATTCTTTAAAAGTTATTTTCCTGATTAGCATTTCCTATTTTAATACATGAACATCTGGTAAAAGTTTACCTTAGAAATCCCCTACTCAGAGTTCATCTGCTTCTAATATTTGACTTCCTAACTTTATATTATCCTCCTGTGTTACAGGATAGTGATATTTTAGCATCAGAAAACAATTATTTTTGATGAATCTTTAATATTCAAGATGACAGTCAACAGGATTCATTGAGTACCGATTTCTTGCTCAACACTCTGATGAGCCCAGAGGAGAATGATAAATAGTTTCATTCTTGTTCTGAAGGAGTTTAAAACCTGGTTGGGACAAACCACTAAAATTCAAACATTGAACTATACACAGTGCATGCTTGCATGCTCAGTCATTTCAGTCATATTCAACTCTTTGCAACCCCATGGACTGTAGCCCACCAGGTTCCCCTGTATATGGGATTCTCCAGGCAAGAATACTGGAGTGAGTTGCCATTTCCTTCTCCAAATATACACAGTAATGCATCATTAGCATTTTTATTTTGTGGCTTTACAGTGAGAGATGAAGGCTGAAGAAAAGAGAAAAAGTTTCATACAGGAGATGTTATTAGAGGAAAAATAGACTTTGGAGATAAAGTTATACATTATTATAGCAAGGGAAACATCAATTAGTTTATCATAATGCAGCATAACTTATTTTTATTTTTATTATTTTGTTGCATTTCCCCCCATATTATTCCTAGTTTACTTTTAAAAATATAATCTTTATCAAATTCCTTTAACCTATAGACTTAAAATACCTGTGATCTTTCCAGTCTTGATTAATAAGAACTTGATTTCTTAAGCTTGCTGGATAATATTTTGATTGTGTATTTTCTAGATTAAAGTTAGGGCTATTGAGAAATCTGCTGCTGCTGTGAAAATGTCATAACTTTTTTTACTCATTTTATTTTATTGGCTTGATTTGAAGCAATTAGAAAGAAAATATTTGGGCCACTAAATCTAAGCTACAATTTCTTTTTGAAACCCTGCTAATAAAAATTTAGTTCATAAAATGTTCATCATTTTAATACAAAATAACAATTTCCCATTCTGTTGAGTACTTTTCCATAAAGAAAATAAATAGATGAACTTCACAAATAAAGGATACAAACTTATTTTTATATTGATAAATCAATTTGTCCTTGTTTCATACAAATTATACTATAAACACAGATTAAACAGTCGAGTATTTGTTTAAGTAAGGTAATTATATGGTAATTTCTTCACCTAGCCAGTAATTTACCGTTTATATCTATCATAGTTCACATTTAATTTGGGTTTAAATTATGTTAACACATAGGTGGTCTCAGTTTTAAAAGGATAATAATTCTCTCATTCACCTAAAGATTCTGTTTTAAAATACATTGAAAAAATAACAGCTTTTTCTTGGTCCACAAAAATAATATTGTTACTGATAATTGGATAGTCACAGAAAACTATTACATACTCCATATTCCAGTGTTCCATGTAAATTCTGGGCTTCCCTTGTGGCTCAGCTGGTAAAGAATCAGCCTACAACGTGGGAGACCTTGGTTTGATCCTTGGATTGAGAGTATGGCGTACCTCCATATTCCAGTGTTCCATGTATATTCTATGATTTCTGGCACTCAGAGTGCTAAGATGTAAACTCAAGATTCAGAAATTGCAGAAGAAAATTAAGAAATAGAGACAGTCAATTTTGCTCTATATCCTGTCTCACTAATAATTTTAGGAAGATATCATTTTAGAGCAATCCTAGAACCTGATGCTTTAATAGGGACATTCATCTATTCAATCTAGAATGATATGCTCATTGCCTATTCTCTGGGACCTATTTCATCATTATTTCAGAATGGCAGATTTATAAATATGTGGGACAAATATCTACTAGATCATTCACTTCTAAAACATGGAATGTGTAAGTCATGGAGGCATCTTTAGCATTCACACCAAAGCAATAATTCAATTCTATTGCTGTTGCATCCTAAATACCTCAAAATTCTTCTTTTTGAAACCATAGTTCCATTATGGTCTTGGTTCAGCACTAAATCACCTTTTACCACAAACTTGGTGCATAAGCAAACTGTCATAAAACTGAGCATGCTGGCATGCTATTCTGGCAACAGAGAAAGCTGACAGCCGAGTCTCCAGATGTAGGCATAAGTATCATCTCTCTCTGTGTACACACTTAGGCACAAACACACACACGTGTGTGTACAGGAAAATCCAAATATATGTATATGTCAATATTTCCTAAATAGAATTTACCATTTGCCAAATTTCAGTCATGATGAAGGCTCAAGAATGATCAACATCTTTCTTTTTTTGTGCTGGCTCCATACTCTCTCTAATCCTTCTTGCCCATTTCTTTCTCTGTTGGACCACACTGCCCTACGGCAATATCAAAAATGATATGCTAATTGTAAAGATTTTTGCAAACTGTTTCATATCTACTGTTTAAAATATAAAGACTTTTTATCTTGAATAGCATTTTATCAACTGTATTTTATGGCTTTAGCTGTTCTTTTCCTATTTTGCTAGTTCACCTGCAGCAAGGCAAAAATCTCAAGATATGCAAAACCCACCTTAGATTCAAATGTGCTCTGAAAAATCCTTTCAGTCTTTGAATAACTTTTTCAAATACCTTTTGTTCTGCAGATGAAATGGAAGGAATATTAAAGACTTTCTTGAATTTAGAGGGAGAAATTATCTTCTAGGCTGAGTACTGCCTGGCTAAATCTTGCCAACCATCAATCCTAAGAAGTTTTTTTTTTCCCCTCGTCTTTCTTTTTTTTTTTTCTTTCCCACCATTAAGCTCAGTGTTTCAGTTCCCTGTCCTCAAAACTCACATTCCTACCTTGAAGTAAGTAGTGGTAAATGTTTCAAAGATCCTTATGTTCCACAATTATAAAATTAAGAGAAAGTCTTTGCACTGGAGTTAAAGGTTTAACTTATTGCTTAAGCCTGATCAATATAAATTGCATTAGGCACTAACCTGAGGAATCAGTCTTCTAATTTTTTTCCTTTTTCTTTTAATTGAAAATACTGGGTTTTGTGTATTTGTAACTTAGATTTCTCCCATATTATAGTCATTTACACATGAAAAACCAGTAAATATATCTGCTCTTGCAAAGCACCAAGCAAACTACTATCCCTGAGAGTCCCATAACCCAGGTAGAGTCAGGACTCACATTTGCACGGCCATTCTTTCAGGTCCTTTTCTCAGCACATCAGATTTCTCACCAATGAATGTGACCAAACTGGAGTAACTATGGCCTCACCGTAATTACTTTTATTAGATGTTTCAGCCATGTAGGTGTTTTCGATGAATTTTAAAATTAATTCCTTTTAATCTCTTTTCATCTATTTATTAAGAGAGGAGCATTCAGATATCTGGACATTTTAGACAGCAAAGTAAAAAACTGAGCACACTGAAGAGGCTAACACAATCTCCAGCTGACTTAATGGGAGTTTAGGCTTTTATTTGATTCCATAGATATTTGCTGAACACAAGTGTTAGTCACATTGAAATGTTAAAATGGACCTTGGCCTCAAAGGTCCACTTTTTGCTTCAATATTAAAAATGAAATGCAGTCATAGGAAACAGAAAATAATTTTCCCCTAGAATTGTGTGTTTCCACATTTGTCTGAAATTCAATTTATTGGGGGTGTAGAGGCTCGACAGGGAGAAAGAATCAAGTATATATAAATGCAAATTACCTAAAGAAGAATCAATACTTATGAATGAAAAAGTTCTGGCTACTATTTATCAAATCATCACATCATTATACAATAGAAAAGGACTTTAAATGAAAATGAATTATATGATATATATACAAAATGTGTAAGACCTGTCAAGTTATATTTTTAATATGCAGAAAATGTTCCCACAATCCTAATTCCTGTGTTGCCTGGAAAACTAGGAAAGCTTAAGAACTGCTACTGAAACATGAGATACAGTAAGAGATACAGAGGCAAAAGCAGACATCAGAAGAATTATAGGTAGTTAACTGTATATAATAGTAAATAGGACTGTAAGAAATAAAATGGGATGGTAAGTGGGAGCCAGAATCCCAGTGCCCCCAAAATTTGGACTTCATCCTGAGAACAATGGAAAATCTCTTAAAGAATTTAAAATCATCTGACAGGAATGCATTTGTGTTTTGAAAGGTCCTCTATCTTCAGGGAAAAGAATGGATTTGAGGACATAAGCCTAGAGAAAGGTCTTGTCATCATCCAGCAGAGAGGAGATAATGCCCTGAACCTTGACAGTGAGAATGAAATCCCGTGTAGACAGCTCAACCAAGGAAATGAATCAACAAACTTTTCAGCGGAATCTTAGCCTAAGTGGCAGAAAGTCTTCCATCTTGTGTTGGAAACAACAGCTATTTATACTGAATAGAAAAATAGGTTTCTGTGGAATGAGTCAGCTACAGACTAAACTGACAGGATCTTTTCTCTGGATTTCTTAAGTTTTCTGCTTATTAAAGCTGATATCCTTATAAAGGATATCAGACCACATGAGAAGATTGAGACATAGAGGGGTGGCATGGCGTGCACGCTCAGTTGTGTGTGACTCTCTGCAGCCCATATGGACTGTACCCCGCCAGGCTTCTCTGTCCATGGGATTCTCCAGGCAAGAATACTGGCATGGGTTGCAATTTCCTACTCCAGGGGGTCTTCCCAACCCACAGAATGGAACCTATGTCTCTTGGGTCTCTTGCATTAGTAGGCAGATTCTGGACCACTACACCACCTGGGGACCATGTTGTTTCAATGGTGAGTCTTTGAGAACTTAACCTGTCTATGCCTCAGTCTTCTTATTTGCAAAATAGAAATAGCAACAGTATCTATCCAGTGGTGTGTTGGCAAATGTTTAACAGCTGGCCCTTGGGGTAGAGGATGGGAAGGGTAATCATACTTTGCAGTGCTTCTGATTTCCATGGTATAAATTATCCCACTATGACCACTTTCAAACTATTACAACTTGATATCAACTAGCTAACAAAATTCCTGGAAATTTAACTACTAGCTCTCATAAGCCAATACAAATATGCTTTGTCATATCTCTATATTTACCTTGTGGCTCAGCTGATAAAAGAATTCACCTGCAATGTGGGAGACTGGGGTTCAATCTCTGGATTGGGAAGAGCCCCTGTAGAAGGGAAAGACTACCCACTCCAGTATTCTGGCCTGGAGAATTCCATGGACTGTATAGTCCATGGCATCACAGAGAGTCAGACATGACTGAGCGACTTTCACTTTCACACTGTTTGCGACCCCATAGACTATACAGTCCATGGAATTCTCCAGGCCAGAATACTGGAGTGAGTAGCCTTTCCCTTCTCCAGGGGAATCTTTCCAAATCAGGAATCGAACCTAGGTTTCCTACATTGAAGGCAGATTTTTTTTACTTACTGAGCCACAAGGGAAGCCCAAGAATACTGAAGTAGGTAGCCTATCCCTTCTCCAGTGAATATTCCCAACCCAGGAATCAAACTGGGGTCAAAATTGAGTGTTCAAATATATATATAGTTAGAATTATGTAAAAAAATACAAGTTGCTCCATTTTGAAAATTAGTTTTAGAAAGTCCTCATACTTTACAAGTTTCTAAATAAGCAATATTCATAAAATATCTCATTCTTAATAGTCTCCCAAAGTTGCATAGTTTTATTTCAATGAACTCTGGAGAGTTATTTCTGACTATTTATGA
Organism: Neotragus pygmaeus; assembly: GCA_006410875.1. Classification (NCBI taxonomy): domain Eukaryota; kingdom Metazoa; phylum Chordata; class Mammalia; order Artiodactyla; family Bovidae; genus Neotragus; species Neotragus pygmaeus. The sequence goes on along the minus strand of SJYV01031872.1, from coordinate 293,598 downwards.
AAATTGTTTCATTTTTCTCATTAGCTTTATTGAACTTAAATCAAGCTACCAGAGAATATCCACAATGAATTCGTTTGAGGCCTTTTTGTGAACATGTCTTTATACTGCAGATAATGTTTGTTATCTTTCAGATAAAGTGCTATATTGGTAGAAATTAATCTTGAAAATAATAAGTATTACTAGTATACACTTAATTAATTCCTAAGGTACAGATTCTTCCTACCAAGAATGAGGTACAAGTCATTATCCTTCATCAAATCATTATAACATATCTTTATGTTTTTTACTTGGTTTTTAAAATCATTTTTATATAAAAGTAATATAACTGAGAAATCCATAACTTATAAATTAGTATACACCAAAAGATATAATGGAACTCAGAAACAGTTTCAGTTACTCCTTTTTAATGACTAGTTTCTTATATGAATAATCATTTCCAGGGTAGGATTTGTGAAACTAGCTATCAGATGGGAATTTGATAGAGAACATCTGATACTAAAATAATATAATTGCTAAAATATCTAGCTGAAAAATCTTGCTAGAAAGCAGTTTTACCTGAAAAATTATCTGGAATAACAGAAATGAGTAAATTCATGGGTACATAATAATAGAAGGCTTGAAATCACGTGTCCTGAGCCATCAAAGATTTACGGTACTAGGATAAAATTTTTTTATGGGTTCAAAAATATGTATTGAATTCAGATGTTTTAAAATAGTGAAATACTAAAGAACTGGTCCAGAATATAGATGTACTATACTACTAATTAAGACATATACATTTTTTCACCTTAGGTTTTAAATTGAGTCATTTGTTGCCATATTAGCTGATAAATACATCCTAAACACCAGTTTTTCACTTAGCTCATTTATCTTGAGATAGCTTAAAAATATCATTAGGCTCACACACACACACACCCACACACACACAAATATGGACCGATAAAGTTTGTCTAATGCTCCCTCTTTTTCTTTCACAAATTTAACTCTTTCCCCACTGCATCATTTTATGGTTGTTGGCACTGTAATCCCCCACCACCACCCCACCACCTCACTTGCTCTCAGTTTATTTCAGGAGTGATGAGAACAATTTTATATATATATATATACAGAAGGTGCCATTTCCACAGTCAATGAGCAATAAAGCCTCTAAGTAAGAGAACCCACTCACCAGACTACAATTAATTAGTGTTGTTTCGACACATTTTTAGGACAAAGTGACAAATCACCAGAGACAGGATGTGAAGAAATAGATTCAGTTTGACTGAACAATCATGACTCACCAGGCTATAAACATTGAACAATTTTATTTTCCAATAAATTCGGCAGATTCTGGTCTGTTATTCATGGATCACCTCTCTTCTACTGAATGGGAGTCATCTTTACTGATAGTTCAATCTGATTCTATACATTTTTTCTGTCACCTTTGGTTATTAAAAGTGTTATTCCTGTCCTTAAGACTCGGTTCTCTTCCTTTTAAAACCAAGTATTACCATGATTGTTTAACCTCAGTCAAATTGTTTAACCTTAACCTTTTGCATTGTTTTCCAGAAGCACAGAAGATTCATACATCTTCACCATGCTGTCTCTGCAGCCCTTGTCTTACCTTTGTCAGCTGTTCCCAGTCCTGCTATGTCTTGACAGAGTCCAGCACATCTGTTCAGTAATGGGAGACAACCACCCACCAGTCCTTGAATTAAAATAGGAGGGTTGAGCAGTCCCAATTTTGTAAGAATGGTCTGTCTCTTCTGAAAACAAGGAGACTGTTTTTTAAGAAAAATATAAATAAATGCAAAAACAAAGCCCTGTTTTTAGAAAAGGTTACCAAATCAATTTAGTTTCTCTGGTTCTGGGATCTCTCAGGAGTCACAAACCAACAGAAAGCCTATTAAGAAAATTTCTCAGAAGTCTCTATTTTTGACACAATCAATAGTATCATTTCTATAATTTCTGCAGGATTCTTATCCTCATTTAAAGAAAAATATTTTGCAACCCAATGATAATAATATATTGCTGCTGCAGATGTTTAGTTGCTAATTTGTGTCCAACTCCTTTGTGAATCCATGAACTGTAGCCTGCCAGACTCCTCGGTCCATGGGATTTTCCAGACAAGAACACTAGAGTGGGTTGCCATTTCCTTCTCCAAGAGAACTTTCCAACATAGGGATAGAACCCATGTCTCCTGCTTGGCAGGCAAATTCTTTACCATTGAGCCACCTGGGAAGTGCAATAATATACTACAGGTAACTTTTAAAGCTATCTTGTAGTCAGTACACATTTAATTCTAAGATTAAGAGCAGTAATTCTGAGAGGATATTTATATAGTATCCTCAGAGTATAGTATGGTGGAGAAATTAAATACATTTTTATTCAAATTATAATTAAAATCAAGATAACAAAAAATAATGAAAAAATTTAGTAAATGTTAAATTGAAAATGATATTTTCTAATTACCATGCTTCCTATGTTTCAATTCATTGAAGAGCAACTGATTATATTCTGCAGGGAATTAGAAAACAAAAGAAAGCACCATCCCTAAATGCCAAAACTTCTAATGCAGTTCATAAGTATCTGTAGAGCATCCTTCTGAACAAATTAGATTCGTTGATTCTACTCAAATTCAACAGGGTGAATTACTAAGAAGTCAACTAATGTTAGTTACCTTTCTTTTTTTTCAGTTTCACCCAAGAAAATAACTAGCTTTGCATATCTTAATGAGCAAACTTGGGCTTACTATATCACTGACTAGGGGTATAATGGACAGATAACAATTGTCAGAGTTAAAGTCTATGTTTTCTGATGATTGGGAAGAATTTAGAATGGTGGTTGATGTTTTGAGTGGGAAAAAATGAAGTTGAGGACAATAAAATATTTGAGGTTTTCCAAAAATTGAGAAGTCTGACTTCATGAAAAGGGTTGGAGTCATCCAAAGACTTATTCACCCATCTATTGATGCTGTTATGTTGATAATTAGAAAGCTCAAACAACTGGAGTCTAGAAGAGTTCTTTAGGTATCTTTCTCTTATGTAGTTTCAATATGGTCTCTTTAGAATGGTTGCTGCAGGGTAGCTGAATTGCTTACTTTCAAAAGCACAAGTTCTGAAAGGCAATGAAAGGCATTCATGTAGCATGAATGCCATTCTCAACTCAAGCTAATAATTAGCAGAAAGTTTCTAAGGTCAGGCTACATTCCTATATTCAGGAGGCGGAAAATTAGGTTCCACTTTTTAATAGGAGAATGCCAAAAAATTTATAGAAATATTTTTAATCCTTTACAGCTTATAGGAGGAAGAAGGTGATGATAATGATTGTACTTTAGGAATATCACAATTTATGTTTATTCACATTCAAACCACAGGCTTAGAATTTTATTTGGCATAGGGAAAATTACCTTCATTATGTATTTAATCATCATCTCTATTGAAATAAAATATAAAATGGAGACCCGACTTGAAAATTCCTTGAACACACAAAATCAGTTGAGAAACCTAATTAAGCTTATCCTGCAACATAAGCAAAAGTTAATGTCTGCTATTTCTTGTAAATGTCTCTGAAAATTATAAACAGCACCTGAATTGTTTTCGAAAAATGTCATAACCTTTTAGCCAACCTCCTATCATTGGAAAAACCCTAATGCTACAACCAATCATTACAAAGATTAAAGAGGTTTCACGTTTCCACTATATAAACTATCCTATAGCTACATGACTCTGAGCTTCATCCCACTGCTTATCTGAAGGCTTCCAGTTCGTGAACTGTTCTATGTCCGTTAAGCTCTTATCAAATACAATTGTCTTGATTTTTCAAGTTTCTGGGATTTGACATCTTCATATGATCGTTTTTACTTTTGTTTTTATTTCCTTCTTTTCATAACACTGGTATCCTGGGTTTGCCATCCAGATTTCTTATCTTTTCCACTATATTTGTCGTCATACTTTTCCTCAGTGCCTCAAGATATGTTTTGCACTTGTTATTTCAGAACTCAAAATTGTCTTTACCTTGAACTATTTCACTTAATTGTTTCTTAAGGAATTATGTTTCAAGTTCCTAAAAGTCCTTTTAATTCTACTTGGATTGGAAACACAGAAGTCATTCTAATATCTTTTCTTTATTTCACTGGATATACATAGTTTGTTCTACCTAAATTTCCTCACTCTGACAGATGGATCCCTAATGTGATGCCTTTTTCCTCTGTAGGTTCACAGACCAAAGACTTTGTTGAGTTCCATCTTAAATGGAGTTTAGCTTCCAGGTTTTGGAAAGTGATGTGTTCTCTAATCCAAGGCATTGTTAGTTTAAATGCAGCAGACCACTGTTCCTGCTAAGGTGTGTACAGCACATCTCACTGCCCCTTTGTCTCCTCATACGCTCAGAATCTGAGTCATGAGAACATGCAGCCACTCTACTCCTTCTTGTTCTCTTGGGAGAACGAGCGAGAGAGAAGGCATCTTCATGGGGAAAGTGTGGGGTGAGGCCAACTCTACTCAAAAGGAGTCCGCAGATCTCTGTGGGTCAAACTTTCTGGGATTTAATTTTCTGTCTTTTGTTCCAGAACACCCTTAAAGCTAATCTTCAGGTGTACTTTTCATACAGTACACAAGCCATTCTTTTTCTTTTCTCGTTTCAAGGTTTCACCTTAAAAGATTAGACAAAACAAAAATATTCATTTTACGTTTAAACCCATTATGTATCCACAAGGAAAGAGTTCTTGGCACTACAAACCTTCTTAGTATCCACCTTTCTCAATTCCAATGTCAGGAATCCTAACTTTAAGTTGTGAGCGAGTTACCTGTAAATTCCAGTTGGCAGTTAAAATGAAATTGCACCTTTGTAACATGTAGCTTCCTTTAGACTTTCTACACTACTGAGTTCATTATATTACTAACAGTCTGTTAGTATTGAACATTTCTCTCCATTGTTAACTTAACAATTTTAGCTTTTTTAGCAATTTAGCTATTTTGTTGGCACAATGGCTTTCAAAGGGACCAGCCATTTTCTTTTCATGACTTAAAATCATATCTTGAATATGGAAAAATAGAGCAAACCTAAAAAAATTCAAAGCAGTAATTTCCTCATAACTGCTTTAAAATTGTGTGTGAAAAATACAAATCGCTCTGTAAATTTCTTTTCATAACTTCAAATTATATCAGAAAAGATGTTGCAAATAGCGGCTAAAGAGGATGAAAAATTCAACATTAGTTTCATTATACAAACAGCAAGCAAAAAAAAGTAAAGAGAGAAAAATTAAGGGAGAATTAGAAGAAGTCCTATCAATTCCCTTTCTAAAAAGTTAAAATCATATTTGTTTCAATAACAACAATAACAAAAAAGTGAGAGGGGAGGCCCAGCTATTGACTCACTATATTTCACATCTCTTCTATCCAAAAAATGAAACCAGTCTAGAGGGAAATTATAATTAAAAGCTTTACTTTTATTAAAAAGTCTGTGACAACTAAAACAAAGAAAGCTGTTGCTAAATAATGCCAAATCATAGGGAAGGATTTTAATATCAAGCTGGCTCAAGGCAGAGTTATCCTTGCATGGGATTTGCTCCAAGATAAGAATGAGAAATAATTGAAAATAATCATTTTTTTCATGCTTAGGAATAAATGTGTGGTTAATATAGATTGTGAAGAAAAATGTCCATAAACTTAGCTCATTTTGTTTAAATTTTATTCTGAGATTTCATGTTCATTTCCAGATATAATTGGAGAAGGAAATGGCAATCCACTCCAGTATTCTTGCCTGGAGAATCCCATGGACGGAGGAGCTTGGTGGGCTACAGTCCACAGGTTGCAAATAGTCGGACACGACTGAGTGACTTCACTTTCACTTTCCAGATATAATGTTCGTTAATATTATTTTGCCTAGCTTATTTTCATAAAGGATTATTTTGTACTTAAAAGGGCAATTCATGTGAAGGAGTGCTATTGGTTTCTGATAGTTAACTACACCTTTTGAATGAACCCTGGTGATCCAGATTATGTGAATAAATGGACAGGTAAAGAGTCCCAAGTGCTGAATTTGAAACTCAAACAAAAGCCAAACAAGCATCAATTTATTTATACAGTGTTTATTTAGCAACTATTTTGAACTCAGTATTGCTGAGCATTAGCAATTCAAAACATGCTTCCTTTCAGTGAACATCATCAGTGTCTGCTCTGAAGGTTAAATTATAAGTAATATAAAATTCAAGTATAGATCTCCAGCTTAATTAATTAAGCAGATTCATATATTTTAAAGAGTGGGTTAGAATATTATCTTTTAATATTAAACTTTTATTTTTGGGATAACTTCAGAGTAATAGAAAAGTTGCAAAATAGTACAGAGTCCCTCTATCTCCTTCAGCCAGCTTCTCTGAAATTAACCTATTATATAATCAACCACAGTTCATTTGTCAAAATTTTAAAAATTAACATTAATAGAAAACGAATTCTAATGAAATGACAGATTTTATCCACATCGTATCAGTTTTTCCATTCTTCCTCTTCTAGGATTTAATCCAGGATATCATGACATTTAATCACCGTGTCTCCTTGGTCTCCTCTGGTCTGTGACGGTTTCTCAGGCTTTCTTTCTTTTCAGTACCTTACACTTTTGAAGATTACCAGTCAGACTTTTTTATTTTAGAATGTTCATCAGTTTGACTGTGATACATTTCTCATGATTACATACTTAGAGGTGAGGTACCTTTCTCATCTATTATATGTTAGGGGAAGAAAATTTGCTTTCCCAAAATGTGTGTCTTTGTGTGTTGTTGTTCCAGTCTTATTGAGATATAATTGTCATACTGCACTGCATAAGCTGAAGGTGTACAGCATAAACTTGACTTACATACATCATGGGGTGTTACCACAATATTTGTAGTGAATATCCATCATCCCATGTTAATACAAAATAAAAAGAAAACAAATGTTTTCTTCAAGATGAGAATTCTTAGGAATTGCTCTCTTAACAGCTTTCGTATATAATACACAGCAATTATAACTATGGGCTTTCTAGGTGACTCAATGGTAAAGAATCTGCCTGCCAATGCAGGAAACATGGGTTCAATCCCCAGATTAGGAAGATTCCCTGGAGAAGGAAATGGCAACCCACCCCAGTATTCTTGCCTGGGAAATGTCATGGACAGAAGAGCCTAGTGGGCTACAGATCACAGGGTCAAAAAAGAGTCAGATATGACTTAGTGACTAAACAACNTGTGCTGCAATTCATGGGTCACAAAGAGTCGGACATGACTGAGCGATTGAACTGAACTGAACTGAATAGTTGAATTATAGTATTGTATCACTTTCAGGTCTGCAGCAAGGTGATTCCATTATACATACATTTTCAGATTATTTTCCATGATAGGCTACTATATTAAACATAGTTCTCTGTGCTCCACAGTTAATCCTTATTGCAACTTGGTTCAAGATAATGGACATGCACTCATTTCCTCCTGCCAGAGCACCAAAATCACAGCTAGCTGTTGAACAGGAAGACACTAGAACCCACCAAAAAAATGATACCCACATCCAAGGACAAAGGAGAAGCCAAAATGAAACAGTAGGTAGGAGGGGCATAATCACAATAAAATCACATCCTATCCCTGCTGGGTTGGCAACCCACGAGCAGGAGAACAGTGATACCAAAGAAGTCTGTCACTGTTGTGAAGGTTGTAGGCCTCACATCAGGCTCCCCAGCCCGGGGATCTGGCCAAGAACTGGGAATCCCCAGGGAATCTGACTTTGAAGGCCAGTGGGATTTTATTACAAGACCCTCACAGGACTGGGGGAAACAGACTCCACTCTGGGAGGGCACAAACAAAACTCTGTGCACCAGGACTCAGGGGAAAGAAACACCGACCCCACAGGAGACAGAGCCAGACTACCTAGGAGTGTGGGAGGGTCTGCTGCAGAGGTGTGGGTCGGCAGAGGCCCACGTCAGGGACAGGACACTGGCAACAGCAGTCCTGGGAGACACATGCTGGCGTGAAGGCCTCCTGGAGGTCGCCAATAGCCCTACAATAGAGCCTGGAGACTCCAGGACTGGGTGGCCTCAGGTCAAACAACTGATAGGGCCGGAGCACAGCCTCACAATCAACAGACAATTGGATTAAAGTTTTGCTGAGCACAGCCCTGCCCACCAGAGCAAGACCCAGTTTTCCCCATAGCCATCCCTCAGGAAGCTTGCACAGGCCTCTTAATCCACATCCACCAGGGGGCAGACAGAAGTAAACCCTTGTTGCTTATCTACTGTTGCTTATGTAAAGCAGTCTGTCTCTGTTAATCCCATGTCCAGTTGCTAAGTCATGTCGGATTCTCTGGGAGCCCACGGAGAGCTGCACACCAGGCTTCTCTGTCTTCCACTGTCTCCAGGGTTTGCTTAAATTCTCGTCCATAGAGTCTGTGGTGTTATCTACCTATCTCTGTTAATCCCATACTCCTAATTTCTTCCTCCCCCTCTTCTCTCTTTGATAACCATAAATTCATTCTCTATACCTATGAGTCTGTTTCTGTCTTGTATATAGATTCACATGTGTTCGTTTTTTAGATTCCACATACAAGTGACATCATGCAATACTTATCTTTCTCTGATTTATTTTATTCAGGATGATAATCTCTAGGTCCATCCATGTTGCTGAAAATGACAGTATCTTAATGGGCTTACCTGGTGGCTCAGCAGGTAAAGAATCCACCCGCAATGCAGGAGACCTGGGTTCGATCCCTGGTTTAGGAACATCCCCTGGAGAAGAGAACGGCCACCCACTCCAATATTCTGGAGAATTCCGTGGAGTCGCAAAGGAGTCAGACACAACTGAGCAACTTTCACTTCCACTTTATTCTTTATTATGGCTGAGTAATATTCCACTGTGTATATCTTCTTAAACCAGCCATCTCCTTTGACTATGACAAAAGTCACACAGCAATACTGGCACTTAGAGGTGAAGATGAGGGGAGGGGAAAGATGCTTCCTGACCCATAATGTGAGGAATACTCTTNAGAGACATTACTTTGCCAACAAAGGTCTGTCTAGTCAACGCTATGGTTTTTCCAATGGTCATGTATGGATGTGAGAGTTGGACTGTGAAGAAGGCTGAGTGCCGAAGAATTGATGATTTTGAACTGTGGTGTTGGAGAAGACTCTTGAGAGTCCCTTGGACAGCAAGGAGATCCAACCGGTCCATCCTAAAGGAAATCAGTCCTGAATATTCAATGGAAGGACTGGTGGTGAAGCTGAAACTCAAATACTTTGGCCACCTAATGTGAAGAGCTGAGTCATGTGAAAAGACTCTGATGCTGGGAAAGATTGAAGGCGGGAGGGGCAGGGGATTACAGAGGGTGAGATGGTTGGATGGCATTACCAACTCAATGGGCAGGAATTTGAGTAAACTCTGGGAGTTGGTGATGGACAGGGAGGCCTGGCATGCTGCAGTCCATGGGGTCTTAAAGAGTCGAACACAACTGAGTGACTGAACTTAAGTGATAGTTAAAAGTATTGTAGCATTGCTAATTACTTGAGTTTTGATACTTGTCCTGCTGCTGCTGCTGCTGCTGCTGCTGCTGCTGCTGCTGCTGCTAAGTCGCTTCAGTCGTGTCCAACTCTGTGCAACTCCATAGATGGCAGCCCATCAGGCTCCCCCGTCCCTAGGATTCTCCAGGCAAAAACAGTGGAGTGGGTTGCCATTTCCTTCTCCAATGCATGAAAGTGAGGAGTGAAAGTGAAGTCACTTAGTCATGTCCAACTCTTAGCGACCCCATGGACTGCAGCCTACCAGGCTCCTCCATCCATGGGATTTTCCAGGCAAGAGTACTGGAGTGGGGTGCCATTGCCTTCTCCTATTCTTACATAAAACAAGCACTAGGAACACCTATGTAGAGTGCATGAGAACTCTATTTTTGCAACTCCTGTAAATCTAAAATTATGTCAAAATAAAAGGCTAAGATAATTCAATTAATATAATTTACTACATGAACAGAATAAAGGGGGGGAATAATCATCTTAATAGTTATAGAAAAAGCCTTTAAATACAATTCAATATTCATTTTAAAAAATTAGCAAACTAGAAATATAAGGAACTTTCATAATCTTTTAAAGGGTACCCTGGTGGCTCAGACGATAAAGCGTCTGCCTTCAATGCGGGAGACCCAGGTTCATTTCCTGGGCTGGGAAGATCCCCTGGAGAAAGAAATGGCAATCCACTCTAGCACTCTTGCCTGGAAAATCCCATGGACAGAGGAGTCTGATAGGCTACAGTCCACAGGATTGCAAAGAGTCGGACACAATTGAGTGACTTCAGTTCAGTTCATAGATAACCCTATAGCAAACAGCATGATTCCCCCCTAATTTGGAAATGAGACAAAGATGTCAGTTATCACATCTATTCAGCATTGGACTAGAAGTTCATAGCTCGTGTGGTAAGGAAAGAAAAAGAAATAATGTATGAGGATGAAAAAGGAAGAAGCAAAACTGCCATTATTCATCAGCATCTTCGATAATATACAGAAATATATATGAATATGTGTGTATATATGTATTATTTATATAGATGTAACTATAGGGAGGAGATCCAAAAGAATATATTAGACTATATATATTAGTAAAAGAATTTAGCAAGCTAGCTGGAGGTAAGATCAATATAAAAAATCAATTGTATTTCTATATACCAGAAATAATCAGCAAATGAAAATTTTGAATAATGTTACAGCATTGTAATAAGAGCATTGAAAGTGGTGCTTCTCTAGAGGAAGAAATCCAATGGAAGATATGAAACACCTTTATGCAAAAGAATAACATGTCATTGAGTTAAGTGAAAGAAAACCCAAGTAAATATTCAGGGGTTAGAGGGCTCAATATTGTACAGATGCGCTCTCAAATAATCAACAGATTCATTGTCTCAGTCAAATTCAAAGAAATTGGTACACATATTCTAAAACTTATGACAATGAAAAAAGTCAAGCATGCCAAAGTAATCTCGAAAAAGTACAGAACTGGAGAATTTGCACAAAAGATTGTCTGGATTTATTTTAAACACTACAATAATTAAGGCAGTGTTATATGGTGTGAATCAGATGCTTAGATGAAGACAAAAGCGGCAATTCAGATCAGTAAGGCAAAGGCAATCTTTTCCAAATCATATTGGGTCATTGGGGTATACATATGAGGAAAAAATGAACCTTCACAAGTACCTCACACTGTCCACTAAAACTAATTCTAGGCGGACTGTAGGTTTAAATGTGTAGGTAAAAATTTATAGTGACAAGAAGAAATATCAGTTCAGTTGCTCAGTTGTGTCTGATTATTTGCGACCCCATGAATTGCAGCACGCCAGGCCTCCCTGTCCATCACCAACTCACGTCCATTGAGTCGGTGATGCCATCTCATCCTCTGTCGTCCCCTTTTCCTCCTGCCCCCAATCCCTCCCAGCATCAGAGTCTTTTCCNTGTCTAAGCCTCAGCTCCAGTACTTTGGCCACCTCATGCAAAGAGTTGACTCATTGGAAAAGACTGTGATGCTGGGAGGGATTGGTGGCAGGAGAAGAAGGGGACGACCAAGGTTGAGATGGCTGGGTGGCATCACTGACTCGATGGATGTGAGTCTGAGTGAACTCTGGGAGATGGTGATGAACAGAAAGACCTGGCGTGCTGCGATTCATGGGGTGGCAAAGAGTCGGACATGACTGAGCGACTGAACTGAACTGAACTGAACCCTCAGCTCGCCAAGGGAGGTAGTATTTACTATGAGCTCTATTTTACAGGCAGAAAATACACACAGCACAAAGGCCAAATAACTAACTGAGGTCACACAATTGTAAGTGATTTGATCCAAGTCAGTCAAATTTGGGAAAGGCTCCTCAGTTCAGTATTCTAGCTTTGAGAATTCCATGGACTGTATAGTCCATGGAGTCACAAAGAGTGGGACACGACTGAGCAACTTTCACATCATTTCATTTCAATCAAATTCCAGTGTCTTTGACTTTGCCGAAGACAGATGGGTCAGAATTCAGAATTGGAGAGTTGGTAAGTAGCCAGGAAAAGCCATGCTCAATTTGGCTGAATTAACTGTGGAAAAGGGAAAGCAAAGAATAAACAGGACACTTGTCACCACCTATTGCCTTCACCCAGACATTCGGACTCTCACTCAAGCACCCACAGTGTCTATCCCACTTCAGGTTTTCAGCAATAGCAATTGAAAAGTGGCTTGTCTGAATTGAAATGTGCTAGACATGTCAGATACATATCAAATTTCTAAGACTGGGCACAGCAAAAAGGACAGTAAAATACTCATCAGTTGCTGTTCTTCAGTTACTAACTCGTGTTCGACTCTCTGCAATCCCATGGACTGCAGCACGCCAGGCTTCCCTGTCCTTCACCATCTCCTGGAGTTTGCTCAAATTCATGTCCATTGAGTTGGTGATGCCATCCAGCCACCTCATCCTCCATCATCCCGCTCTCCTCCTGCCCTCAATCTTTCCCAGCATTAGGTCTTTTCCAGTGAGTCAGCTCTTCACATCAGGTGGCCAAAGTATTGAAGCTTCAGCTTCAGCATCAGTCCTTCTGATGAATATTCAGGGCTGATTTCCTTGAGACCATACATCTCATCAATAATTTTATGTACATTAAATATATTTATATGTTCTCATGATAATGTTTTTGGATCTACTGGGTAAAAAATAGATTAAAATTCATTTCATGTATTTTTTATTATCAAAGTTTCTAATGAGACAATGAAGTTTTCTTAATTATAGTGGCTCACTTAATATTTGCTGTGGACAGAGCTGAGACGGATGACTTTTCTGTTGGTCAGTATCCTTTCCCTGCACCACAGGAATCTGCAGAAGCTCGGATTCTAGGGTAGCTCCTTCTGGGAGTGACCACTTAGGCCACTGAAAGCAGCAGGAGAAAAGCAAGGGTGTGTGGGGAGGGCGAGGTCAGCAGAAGTTCCTGCACATTTTCATTGTGTCCCTTTGGTCACTCAGATCATGGGGACCACATGTTCACTCCCTATTTATTACTATTATCTTTATCCCATATGCTTCTCACAACTGCCAGCGCATGGGAGCAGTAGGCAAAATCTGGAACAAAAGCTGTGTTTAAATACACATGTAAAGAAAAGTCAAAATATTTGGCATATTACCTAAATATGATATTATTTATATTTACAAACAGCAAAGAAGCTATAGCTGGTAGTTCTGTGGAAACCCAGACAAGTGGCATGAGCTCATCACAGACTGCAAGCCCTAGCAATGGTTTCAATATAAGTGGCTGAAAGGCAGGAGAATGATGTCCGTGATCTCACAAGATCAGACAGACCCTCAACTTCTGTACTGTGACCAAGTACTAATTGCAAAATCCACACAAACACAACACAGAAAGGAAACTGAATTGAGAGAACTGGACTACAGACGTCAAGATTTTACTCGCACGTATTCAGTCCAGTCGCTCAGTCGTGTCTGACTCTTTGCGATCCCATGAATCACAGAACGCCAGGCCTCCCTGTTCATCACCATCTCCCAGAGTTCACTCAGTCTCATGTCCATCGAGTCCGTGATGCCATCCAGCCATCTCATCCTCGGTCGTCCCCTTCTCCTCCTGCCCCCAATCGTTAGCTGACCAAAATATCAAGTTGAAAAAAGAAAAAGCTTATAGACAAAGCATGTGTACCAGATCAGTGTCTGTTAATAGAATTCTTCATTATTTCTTATATATCCTAACTGTGAGATATGACATACTTTCAGGGAGGGAAAGAGAGACAAGGAGGAATAGAGGAGTGGGGGAGAAGGAAGGAAGGAAGAGGAGGAGGCAGTAGGGAGGGAGGGAGGCAGGGGGAAACTTCAGCTCAGAATGTCCAAGATGTATCATTGTCTATTGTGCTTTCCTCCCATCGCAAGTCATATCCTTTAGAGGAACTCAGCACACTTGTCTGATACACAAGACCTGGCCAGAAGAATATAGAAGAGGTTCTCATAATTACGTGGACAACACTGTGAAGCCACTATTTTAACTACTTGGCTCAGGTCTCTGAGCTCATTACTGGGCACATGAGGACCATTTGAGAGTCTTCCGCTGAGCCAGCTAAGCTGGCTGAAATCTTACAGATTGTTGTTGTTGTTTACTCAATAAGGTGTGGTTGATGCTTTTGCGACCTCATGGACTGTAGCCCGCCAGCCTCCTCTGTCCATGGGATTTCTCAGGCAAGAATATCAGAGTGGATTGCCATTTTTTTCTCCAGGGGATTTTCCCAGATCAGGGATCAAACCAGCATCTCCTGCATTGACAGGCAGATTTTTAATGCTGAGCTATCAGGGAAACATTTTCTGATTATAAGAAATCAAACTAAAAAACAGTAAGAAAGATACTGGAAAACTTGCCACATACTTGGAAACCAAGCAACGTATTTCTAAATAAGTGTGNATAGTCGGACACGACTGAGTGACTTCACTTTCACTTTCCAGATATAATGTTCGTTAATATTATTTTGCCTAGCTTATTTTCATAAAGGATTATTTTGTACTTAAAAGGGCAATTCATGTGAAGGAGTGCTATTGGTTTCTGATAGTTAACTACACCTTTTGAATGAACCCTGGTGATCCAGATTATGTGAATAAATGGACAGGTAAAGAGTCCCAAGTGCTGAATTTGAAACTCAAACAAAAGCCAAACAAGCATCAATTTATTTATACAGTGTTTATTTAGCAACTATTTTGAACTCAGTATTGCTGAGCATTAGCAATTCAAAACATGCTTCCTTTCAGTGAACATCATCAGTGTCTGCTCTGAAGGTTAAATTATAAGTAATATAAAATTCAAGTATAGATCTCCAGCTTAATTAATTAAGCAGATTCATATATTTTAAAGAGTGGGTTAGAATATTATCTTTTAATATTAAACTTTTATTTTTGGGATAACTTCAGAGTAATAGAAAAGTTGCAAAATAGTACAGAGTCCCTCTATCTCCTTCAGCCAGCTTCTCTGAAATTAACCTATTATATAATCAACCACAGTTCATTTGTCAAAATTTTAAAAATTAACATTAATAGAAAACGAATTCTAATGAAATGACAGATTTTATCCACATCGTATCAGTTTTTCCATTCTTCCTCTTCTAGGATTTAATCCAGGATATCATGACATTTAATCACCGTGTCTCCTTGGTCTCCTCTGGTCTGTGACGGTTTCTCAGGCTTTCTTTCTTTTCAGTACCTTACACTTTTGAAGATTACCAGTCAGACTTTTTTATTTTAGAATGTTCATCAGTTTGACTGTGATACATTTCTCATGATTACATACTTAGAGGTGAGGTACCTTTCTCATCTATTATATGTTAGGGGAAGAAAATTTGCTTTCCCAAAATGTGTGTCTTTGTGTGTTGTTGTTCCAGTCTTATTGAGATATAATTGTCATACTGCACTGCATAAGCTGAAGGTGTACAGCATAAACTTGACTTACATACATCATGGGGTGTTACCACAATATTTGTAGTGAATATCCATCATCCCATGTTAATACAAAATAAAAAGAAAACAAATGTTTTCTTCAAGATGAGAATTCTTAGGAATTGCTCTCTTAACAGCTTTCGTATATAATACACAGCAATTATAACTATGGGCTTTCTAGGTGACTCAATGGTAAAGAATCTGCCTGCCAATGCAGGAAACATGGGTTCAATCCCCAGATTAGGAAGATTCCCTGGAGAAGGAAATGGCAACCCACCCCAGTATTCTTGCCTGGGAAATGTCATGGACAGAAGAGCCTAGTGGGCTACAGATCACAGGGTCAAAAAAGAGTCAGATATGACTTAGTGACTAAACAACAGTGATAATTATATTTATCTGGTAACTGGAGGTTTCTATCTTTTGACTACCTTCATCCAGTTTTCCCTTGCCACCTTTGGTACTGCATATCTGATCTCTTTTTCTGCTGGTTTAATTGTGTGTTTGTTTCTGAAGTGTAATTGACCTACAACACTATGTTAATTTCTACTATACAACATAGTATTACAATATTTCTATACATTTCAAAATGATCACCACAGTAAGTCCAGTTACCATTTATCACCATACAAAACTATTATATAATTATTGATTATATTCCCCACACTGTGTATTTCATCCCCATGGCTCATTCCTTTGTAATATTCAGCCTCTGATAATTTTCATATAAAAGTCCAGCTTCCTGAATTTTTTTGAGAAATTAGAAGATGCAGTGATACTGTCAGCCTACCAGTTTACAGTCAGCAGAAGCTGGGTGCTTAATGCCTCATTTTGTGCTTTCCAGGATGCATTATTTTCTAGAGCTTCCCTCATGCTGGGGCTCAGAGTTAGTGCCGTTCGATAATTCAAGAGCTATTTGCTTTATTAATTTTCCCAAATGGCCCCTGTGGACGTTTGAGCTTCTGATCTTCATCTGACATTCACCTATGACTGTCTTTTAGATAACAAAATTTGAGAAGAGCTATGTGTCTCTCTGACTCAATTCCTTCATAAATTTGAAATTAGCAGTCATTCTTAGGATAGAGGACACTTTTTAGGTATTATCAGAGACTTGGCAGCCAACAGTCTGAGTTATGTTCATCTGTCCTCAGCGTAATGACATATGGCACATTCAGCTTCTAAGTCCTACATTGGGTCTCTCAGCACTAACGCATCTTATTTATAAACCTGACCTTCCTATCTACACAGAAATTCCTATCAACGCTTTAAAGTCACCTTTTGTAAAAACTTTTGACTGTTGTCAAATGCTTTGATTATTTTAAGTGCTATACCTTCAAAAAATGTAATCTCTGCACTAATGTCTTTGGTAAGATAATCAAATTTTAATAATTTTACTTTTAATCTAAGTTAAAGGCAGCATTTGCTCTTAAATTTAGAACTTGATAGAATAATCCAATGCTCAATGTCCTGTTCAGTTGTAAAATACCTGGATTTTTCCAAGTGGGCCTTGGTCTTTAATACATGAAATCTTCCACCCTCCGGATTCTCCAAAATATATGCTTTAACTGTGAAAGACGTGGAATATCTTTTTTTTTTTCACCTCAAACAGTAGAATTATAGGGTCTAGTGCAGGATTAACACCTCTGATAGAGGTCATACCTGAAAATTAAAATACCATTTTTCATTGTGCTGCATTATACACTGCTACTTAAGCTGCAGAGTTCTATTACTTCTCTTCAAAAACACTGTAAATTTTAATGCCAGCATCCTGCCATGAATGTCAATGCACTATTTGATATTTTTGTACTCTGCATTTTCCCTTTCCTACAATAAAGGGCAAATGGTCAAGTATTATCCTACATATTATTACCCCATCTATGCCTCCTTTCTTTAGGAAATGGCCTGTGTATATATAAGAACTAATCTCTAAAATATTTCTGTCCTCACTATTTTTACAAAAGTCACTGATTAAGAAATGAGCTGTGACAGACATTGTAATTAGATTAAATCACTAATCAGCAGCTAACTGTTTTGTGTCCAACAACACTGTCTCAGTTGACTATTTGTGTCCAAGGACATTGTCTGAGTTGATAATTTTAACTTCAGTCTAAAATATCTGCCTGCTAATTCTAAGAATATCAAAAACTTTACATAAGTACACTCAATATTCTACCTAAATTAAACAAATTAAGTCTTTGACTTTAGTCTCAGTTTCATTCAAGGTCCCAAGAAAATAGAAGGAGACCCTCTCATATATACATATATACATATATATATATATACACATATATATATACATATATACAGGGCGATAATTCCAGATTTGCAAAAGACAACTCCAAAACAAATATTTTTGAAATTATTTTTCCTCATCCACATTAAGGGTCTAAAGATCTGAGATAAAGAATGTCATACACTTTGAATTCCACCATGGAGAAAAGATGGATTCTCTGGTGGCTCAGCAGTAAAGAATCCACCTGCTGATCCAGGAGACACAGGTTCGATCCCTGGGTCAGGAAGATCCCCTAGAGAAGGAAATGGCAACCCACCCCAGTATTCTTGCATGGAGAATCCCATGGAGAGAAGAACCTGGAGGGCTACAGTCCATGGGTTTGCAAGAGTTTGACACAACTTAGTGACTAAACCTCCACCAGTTAGAACACATTCCAAGCCCAGTGGTACCAGGGTCAGGCCATTTAGCCCTGGAAAATTTATAAATGTTTTACCCCTTATGTCTACTTCTTCTTCTGCCATTGTTCTTTCCCCATGCATATTTAAGCCAAGGAAGCCAGAAGCAGCCTTTTGAATGGGAAGAAGAGATGGGTATATAGAGGAGAAACTATCTAATCTTTTCCACTTTAGGGGGGTAGTCATCAGAAGTCCCAATCTAGAGAAGGAGAAAAGCTACAAAACTTTTATAAAGCTACAGCCATTTGACCATTATTCCATACTAGACATAGTAATTACTGAATTAAAACTTATTTTTTAAATAAAGACCAGACAATCATTTTGATTACCTAAAAATAACCAGAAATACCATGAGACTTATGCTAAGTTTCATCTAAGTTGCTGAAAAACTAAGCAACTCTTCAAGGTGAGTCTGAACCACCACGACACTGATTTAGGGTGATTTATGATTATTGTTGTTATTATTATTATTGTTTGGAGAAGGCAATGGCACCCCACTCCAGTACTCTTGCCTGGAAAACCCCATGGACGGAGGAGCCTGGTAGGCTGCAGTCCATGGGGTCGCTAAGAGTCAGACACAACTGAGCGACCTCACTTTCACTTTTCACTTTCATGAATTGGAGAAGGAAATGGCAACCCACTCCAGTGTTCTTGCCTGGAGAATCCCAGGGACCGGGGAGCCTGGTGGGCTGCCCTCTCTGGGGTCGCACAGAGTCGGACACGACTGAAGTGACTTAGCAGCAGCATATTACTGTTACCACTTCTGTTTCTTCCAAAGGACAGTGACAACTGTCATCGTGTGGCACAGTCACTCCTAAGTGTCGAGTTTGGGACCCGCTGTAGGTGGCATGACCTGCGCTGTGGCAATGGCCCCGCAGGGAGGGCTGCCAGACTTAGCAAATAAAACAGAGGACTTCAGGTTAAATGTGAGTTACAGAAAAGTAAGGAATATCTACTTTAAATATGCTGCTGCTGCTGCTGCTGAGTCGCTTCAGTCATGTCCGACTCTGTGCGACCCCATAGACAGCAGCCCACCAGGCTCCCCCGTCCCTGGGATTCTCCAGGCAAGAACACTGGAGTGGGTTGCCATTTCCCTTCTCCAATGCATGAAGGTGAAAAGTGAAAGCGACGTCGGTCAGTCATGTCCGACTCTTAGCGACCCCATGAACTGCAGCCCACCAGGCTCCTCTGTCCATGTGATTTTCCAAGCAAGAGTACTGGAGTGGGGTGCCATCGCCTTCTTCACCCACACAAGCACAAGTGTATCCCAAAACACATCACAGGACGCACTTAAACTAACAAAAAAAATCGTATGTTTATATGGAAATCAAATTTAAGTGGTGTCTCCTAGTTTTATCTGATAACCATAACAGGGCCTCTTGTAGTAACTAGAAAAAAGCAAGGAACAGACTCCTGGATGGCTCTCCTATGAAAGGCTGTGAGTGGTTGGGGTTAGAAGAGGTGTTCAGGAAAGGAGCAGAGATCAGAAAAGCAGAAAAAAAATAGAAATTGGGGAAATTGTGAGAAATGGTTAAGGGAGATAGCACTGTCCCAAGACATCTAAGGTAAATGTGACACCATTTAAAACATAACATTTCTTTAAAATAAAGATTAGTAAACGCTGGTGAGGGCCAGGATGATAAGACCCGGCCTAAACCCGGCCTAGTATACTGTCCTATACTTTCTATAAATTTTCATTCTATTTATAGAAACAATGGAAGCAAAGGTTTTCATAGACCTGTGATAGATGGGTCCTGTCAATATTCTGTTTTTCACTGTCTCTCAATGTCATGCTTCCTCTTCCTTGTTTTCTTAACTATGAATTTTGTGTGACTGAAGTTCAGCTTGCAATTCACTATAAGCTCTGTTTCATTGTTTATTTGCAGTCTTATATATACATACCTTCTCTCAAGACTTTTCTTAGCTCAATTAGTTAAATTTTTGGTCCTGTGTGCATATCTTTTAACTTCACTTATTGAACTTTATAAAAACCACAGGTACATTGCCATTTTGTAAATTATATTTCTATTAAGTAAATAAAGCCAGCAGGAAGCAAACGCAGTCAAATTTAAAATTTAATACTTAAATTGTGTGTTACTTTGATTTACACTCAAGAACATACTTCTTTATCCATGCACCTGTAAATCAACATTATGGAGACAGCTATCCAAGCATAAGAACAACTGAATATGTATAAGCCAAATTGTGTTTGTAAATATGTAGATTAAGGTAGTAAACACCTTTAACACCAGTTAGAAATCTGTCGCTGATTATACACAGGGAAGAAAGCAAGCATCATATTTTCAATAAATAGCTTTAGAATCTTGGAAATATCAGCAGTCCAAGCAAAGTTTCCATTCCATACTGATAGATTGGATAGAATCTTTGATTACAGATACAGAGACATGCATGCAGGTTATAAGTATATATTCATATTTACAATATGTTGCAAACTTGCAAAAATAATTATTGACACTTAAAGGCTCTGAAATTTTTCTTCCATAATTGAAATGTTAGAATATCATCCAAGAACACTGTCCTTTTCACCCTGTCTTATTTAAAATAATAATGAATGGGGTTATCAGGTTAAATATATTTTTTAGTATTCAGTGACAAATAATAGCTTAATATATTTTTGTTTCAGGATAACAGTATCTTGGAACAACTGATTCAGGCTTCAAAAGATATTTTATGGCTTAAGGGCTAAGGATCACCAAGCTCGTGCCTGCCGCTCTCGACTCATGCTCAGGTGTGTCTCCACCAGCCAGAGTCAGCGGGCCCCTTATTTCAATTCAACGTCTTTATCACAAAGGACTTTAACACCTGGTAGTCAACAGCATGGCTCATCACCTCACAATGCTGAACTGCTCATTTTTTCCAAAGAAACATCAAGAAATCTCCTTTCTTTAATTATAACAATTTCATTAAAAATTAATAATCATCTACAGTGAAGAATGGGTTTCCCTGGTAACTCAGACAGCAAAGTGTCTGCCTGCAATGTGGGAGACCTGGGTTTGATTCCTGGGTTGGGAAGATCCCCTGGAAAAGGAAATGGTAACCCACTTCAGTACTCTTGCCTGAAAATGCCATGGACAGAGGAGCCTGGTAGCCTACAGCCCGTGGGGTAGCAAAGACTCGGACACAACTGAGCAACTTCATTTTCTTTTCTTTCTTCCTTTACAGTGAAGAACAGGCTTCCCTGATAGCTCAGTTGGTAAAGAATCTGCCTGCAATGCTGGAGATCCTGGTTTGATTTCCAGGTCAGGAAGATCTGCTGGAGAAGGGATAGGCTACCCACTCCAGCATTCTTGGGCTTCCCTTGTGTCTCAGCTGGTAAAGAATCCTCCTGCAATGTGGGAGACCTGGATTTGATCCCTGGGTTGGGAAGATCCCCTGGAGAAGAGAAAGGCTACCCACTCCAGTATCCTGGCCTAGAGAACTTTGTGGAATGTATAGTCCATGGTGTCGCAAGGAGTTGGACATGACTAGTGACTTTCACTTCACAGTGAAAAACATCACAGTGAAATAATGAACATTCTCTTGTCAAAGTCACATAGCACTTTGTGCATTTGAGGATGGAGAGTAGAATGGAAGGGCATACACCAAGGGATTAAGAAAATAGGGGCAAAGAAGACTGTTAACTGTTTTTAACATATTTTTTACTTCATAACAATAAGGGTATTTTAATTTTAATAAAACAATTAAGAAAAAATGTGGAAATAAAGACAGGATAAAATAAAAGGAGCAGGAAATTTTCTCAGTCTATGAGTCCTCTTAAGAGAAAGTTTGAAAAGATTGGCAGAAACTCAGTGAAATACAAGATTTTCTCAATGCAGTTACAAACGGATTTGCTAGAGTAGCAAGGCTGAGACACTTGGACCCCACTTCCTTGCATTAGTTATGTTTCCAAATCTCCAAAATAATATGTAAAATTCAAAATCTTTAGGGAGTAGCCATGATGGAGGTGTAAGAAGTTCCTGGGTTTAACCTCCTCCTATAGGTGCATCAGAATTACAAGTACTTACAGAGCAACAGTTGATGAGAATAACCTGAAGTCGAGCATAAAAGGTATTCCACAACTAAAGACTTTTAAAAGGAGCCCAAATGAGATGAGCAAGAGGGACATAGATGGGGTATAGACAAGGCCTAGAGCCCCAGATGAACAATGCATAAATGGGAGAATAATTGCTGAGGTTCTCTGTACGGAGCAAGGGATCCAAGCTCCACACTGGGTTTTCCAACTCTGGGGTCTTCCACCAAGAAGATGAGCTCCCAGAACATTTGACTTTGAAGGAGAAGCAGGGCTTACTTTAGGAAGACCCACAGGCTGTAGGAAATAAAGACTAAATCATGAAAGGATGCACATAAAATGTCACCCACTCCAAGACCCAAGGCAGAAGCAGTAATGTGAAAGAAGCCTGGGTTAACCCACAAAAAATACTTTTAAAACTTATATAAAAACATAAAAGACCCTGAATAACCCAAAGGATCCTGAGAACGAACAAAATTATAAATATCACGGTCCTTGATCAAACTACACTACAAACCTACAGAAATCAAAACAGTATGCTACTGAAACAAAAACAGACATATTGGCCAATGAAAGAGAATAAAGAGCCTAGAAATAAACCCAAACACTTGTGGTCAATTAATCTATTACAAAGGAGGCAATAATATACAATGGAGAAAAGACAGCCTCTTTAGTAAATGGTGTTGGGAAAACTGGACAGCCACATGCAAAAGAATCAAACTAGGCTATTTTCTCAAACCATATACAAATAAACTCAAAATGGATTAAACACTTAAATGTAGTATCTGAAATGATAAAACTACTAGAAGAAAACATAGGTAGTACACTCTTTGACTTTAGTCTTTAGCATTACTTTTTGGATAAGAATACCCAAGCACAGGAAATAAAGCAAAAATAAACAAATAGGACTACATCAAACTAAAAAGTTTCATATAGAAAAAAAGCTACAAACAAAATGAAATGATCATCTACAAATGGGAGAAGATATATGCAAATGATATATCAGATAAAGAGTTAATATTCAAAATATACATGTAAGTCATATATATCAAAAAGAAATTATACAACTCAACATCAAATAAACAAACAATCCAAATAAAGAAGAAGCAGAGGACCTGAGTAGACTTTTTCCAGAGAAGACATACAGATGGTCAACAGGCACATGAAAAAATGCTCAACATCACTAATCATCAGGGAAAAGTCAGTCATAACCACAGAGATATGACTTTGCATTTGTCAGAACAGGAATAACCAAAAAGGTAATTTAAAAAATGTTGGTGAGAATGTGAAGAAATGAGTATACATGTGGGCTGTTGGGCAAATGTAAACTGGTTGTGGAAAAAAAGTATGGAGATTCCTCAAAAAAATTAAACATAGAACTACCATAGCACCTGGAAATTCTGCTTCTGGGTATTTACCCAAGGAAAACAAAACACTAATTGGAAAAATATATATAGGTACACCCACGTTCATTGGAGGATTAGTCTAGATATGTTGTCGTTCAGTCACTCAGTCATCTTCAACTCTTTATGACACCATGGATTGCAGCAAACCAGGCTTCTCTGTCTTTCACTATTTCCAGGGGCTTGCTCAACACATGTTCATTGAGTCACTGATGCCATCCAGCCATTTCGTCCTCAGTTGTCCCTCTCTCCTCCTACTTTCAATTCTTTCCAGCATCAGGGTCTTTTCTAAAGAGTCAGCTCTTCACATTAGGTGGCCAAAGTATTGGATCTTCAGCTTCAGCATCAGTCCTTCCAGTGCATTTTCAGGGTTGACTTCCTTTAGGATTGACTGGTTTGATCTCCTTTCTGTCCAGGGGATTTTCAAGAGTCTTTGCCAACACCACAGTTCAAAAGCATCAATTCTTTGGTGTCCAGCCTTCTTTATGGTCCAACTCTTACATCCATACATGACTACTTGAAAAACCATAGCTTCAAATAGATGGACCTTTGTAGGCAAAGTAATGTCTCTGCTTTTAATATGCTGTCTATGTTTGCTATAGCTTTTCTTCCAAGGAGCAAGTATCTTTTAATTTCATGGCTGCAGTCGCCATGTCAGGGATTTTGAAGCCCAAGAAAACAAAAATCTGTCTCTATTTCCCCATCTATTTGCCATGAAATGATGGGACTGGATGCCATGACCTTAGTTTTTTGAATGTTGAGTTTTAAGCCAGTGTTTTCACTCTTCCCTTTCACATTCATCAAGAGGCTCTTTAGTTCCTCTTCACTTTCTGCTATAAGGATGGTGTCATCTGCACATCTCAAGTAACTGATGTTTCCCCTGGCAATCTTGATTCCAGCTTGTGCTTCATCCAGCCTGGCATTTTCCATATTTCACATAAAAGTTAAATATGCAAAATTTAAATTCAAATTCTCTGGCATTTCACATATAAGTTAAATAAGCAAAGTGACAATATATGGCCTTGATGTACTCCTCTCCCAATTTGGAACCAGTCCGTCGTTCCATATATGGTAGTAACTGTAGCTTCTTGACCTTCGTACAGGTTTTCAGGAGACAGGAAAAGTGGTCTGGTATTCCCATTTCTTTAAGAATTTTCCAAAGTTTGTTGTGATCCACACAGTTGAAGGGTTTAGCATAGTAAATGAAGCAGAAGTCAATATTTTTCTGGAATTCTCTTGCTTTTTTTATGATCCAACAGACGTTGGCAATTTGATCTCTGGTTTCTCTGCCTTTTCTACATTCAAGCTGTGCATCTGGAAGTTCATGGTTCATGTACCTTTTGTAGCCTGGCTTGGAGAACTTTGAGCATTATTGTGCTAGCACATGAAATGAGCACAATTGTGTGGTAGTTTGAATACTCCTTAGCATTGCCCTTCTTTGGGACTGGAATGGAAACTGATCTTTTCCAACCCTGGGGCCACTGCTGAGTTTTCTATATTTTGGCATATTGAGTGCAGTACTTTAACAGCATCATCTTTTAGGATTTGAAATAGCTCAGCTGGAATTTCATCACCTCCACTAGCTTTGTTCATAACTGCTTCCTAAGGCCCATTTGACTTCTCACTTCAAGATATCTGGCTCTATAGGAGTGATCACAACATCGTAGTTATCTGGGTCATTAAGATCTTTTTTGTACAGTTCTGTGTATTCTTGCCACTTCTTCTTAATATCTTGTGCTTCTGTTAGCTCCATACCATTTCTGTCCTTTATCGAGCCCATCTTTGCATAAAATGTTCCCTTGGTATCTCTAATTTTCTTGAAGAGATCACTAGTCTTTCCCATTCTATTGTTTTCTTCTATTTCTTTGCATTGTTCACTAGGAAGGCTTTCTTATCTCTACTTGCTATTCTTTGGAACTCTACATTCAGATGGATATATCTTTCCTTTACTCCTTTGCCCTTCACTTTTCTTTTCTCCGCTATTTTTAAGGTCTCCTCAGATAACCATTTTCCTTTTTGCATTTCTTTTTCTTGGGGATGATTTTGATCACCACCTTCTGTACAATATTACAAACCTCTGTCCATAGTTCTTTAGGCACTCTGTCTACAAGATCTAATCCCTTGAGTCTATTTGTCACTTCCACTGTAAAATCGTAAAGGATTTGGTTTAGGTCATACCTGAAATAGTCTAGTGGTTTTCCCTACTTTCTTCAATTTAAGTCTGAATTTTCCAATAGGGAGTTCATGATCTGAGCTACAGTCAGCTCCTGGTCTTGTTTTTGCTAATTATATAGAGCTTTTCCATCTTTGGCTGCAAAGAATGATTTCCATATTCACCATCTGCTGATGCCTATGCATAGAATCTTCTCTTGTGTGCTGAAAGAAGGTGTTTACTATGACCAGTGTGTTCTCTTGTCAAAACTCTGTTAGCCTTTGCCCTGCTTCAGTTTGTACTCCAAGATCTAGCTTGTCTATTATTCCAGGTATCTCTTGACTTCCTACTTTTGCATTCCAGTCCCCTATGATGAAAAGGACATCTTTTGGGGGTGTTAGTTCTAAAAGGTCTTGTAGGTCTTCATAGAATCGTTCAATTTCAGCTTCTTTGGCATTAGTGGTTGGGGCATAGACTTGGATTACTGTGATATTGAATGATTTGCCTTAGAAACGAATAGAGATCATTCTGTCATTTTTGAGATTGCAACCAAGTACTGTATTTTGGACTCTTTTGTTGACTTGTGAGGGCTACTCCATTTCTTCTAAGGGATTCTTGCCCTCAGTAGTATATATAATAGTCTTCTGAATTAAATTACCCATTCCAGTCCATTTTAGTTCACTGGTTCTTAAAATATTGATGTTCTTGCCATCTACCATTTGACCACTTCCAATTTACCTTGATTCATGGACCTAACATTCCAGGTTCTTATGCAATATTGTTCTTTACAGAACTGGACTTTACTTTCACCACCAGAAATATCCACAACTGGGTATTGTTTCTGCTTTGGCTTAGCCTCTTCATTCCTTCTGAAGCTCTTTCTCCACTCTCCAGTAGCATATTGGGTAGCTATCGACTTTGGGAATTTATCTTTCAGTGTCATGTCTTTTTGCCTTTTCATACTGTTCATGAGGTTCTCAAAGCAAAAATACTGAGGTGGCTTGCCATTCCCTTTTCCAGTCAACCACATTTTGTTCAGATATGAAAGCAACCTACTTGTTCATTGACAGATGAGTGGGTAAAAAATGATGTGGTATGTATATTAATCATAAAAAAAATGAAGTCTTAATTGTAAGAAAATGGATGGACCTAGCTTAGAGAAACAGACAAACACTACTCATGTTCCAAATACTACTAGTCATGTTCCAAAAAAATTTTTTGGAAATTATAGGGTTTGTGGTTAACTCTTAATGCATTACATTTTTTTTCCATATAGAATATACAGAAATAGGCTACTGCATAGCATTTCCACACAGAATGTCAATTCCCAGAAATATATTTATGGCATTATGTGGAGAGAAAATTTCTCTGTATATTTCTAACTTTCTATCCTATTGTAATTAGTTTTCATTATAGCTCTGTTTCACTTAAGATATACAAGTTTTGTAACCTTCATTAATTATTATTGTGACCTTGAATCATAGATAGTCTGTCTGTGTGTGAATGTGTAATGGGATTGGGTAGGGTAAACCCTGTATTGACGCTTCTGTAAGACACTTCTGTATTGTTAATAAGAAAACTCATGATCACTGTAATTTCAGTGACATTTATGTGTCTAAGAAGTCAGGAAAAACTACGTGCTTGACAGAAGTTGATGCCACTGTTTTATCCTTTACATTTACTTTCTGTTTCCTCTCTCTCCTATTCTTTGCTTCACCTGAACTCAAAGCTGCCCCAAAGCCTTTTTCTGCAAAGGCCATCCACCTGTGCTGCGATGTCAGACAATTTTTGTTGAAAAGAGTAAATGCATCAGACCCATTTTTGAGCATTCAGATCATAGCTATACTGATTTTAAGTAGTCTTAAGCCATTTCTTTTTTCACAGATAGCTCATAAATCTATAATCCATTTAGAAGGACCAGATAAGCTCTGTTACTCACAAATGGTACTGGCTTCTGTGTTCTTGTGAGTGCTAAAGGTTCATGTGACAGTTAATCTGTTGAGACAATTGTAAACAAACTGATTTTAATGTGAAAAAAGACAAATACTGTATGATTTTATTTATATATGAAATCTAAGAAAAAAAAACAATTGAATAAATACAACAAAATACAGCTCAAGTCAGATATCAGAACAAAGAGGTGGCGGCTGAAGGGGAGAGTGTGGAGATGATGAATAAAACAGGTGAGGGAGATAGAGAGGTATGAAGCTCTAGCTACAAATTAAATGAACACAGGATAGAGATTACAGAATGTGGAATATAGTCAATAACACTGAAATGGCTGTCATGGTGACAGTAACTACACTTACTTTGGTGATAATTTTCTTAATATATAGAATATGGAATTACTATGCTGTGCACCAGGAATTGACATAGTGTTCTAGGTTAATTTTACTTCAAGAACAAAAACAAACAAACAAAAACTCAAAGAAAAAGAATCATGGCGTTGGCAGAGGGGATGACACCACTCTTATGGCAGAAAATAAAAAGCCTCTTGATGAAAGTGAAAGAGGAGAGTGAAAAAGTTGGCTTAAAGCTCAACATTCAGAAAACGAAGATCATGGCATCCAGACCCATCACTTCATGGAAAATAAATGGGGAAACAGTGGAAACAGTGTCAGACTTTTGTTGGGAGGGCTCCAAAATCACTGCAGATGGTGACTGCAGCCATGAAATTAAAAGACGCTTACTCCTTGGAAGGAAAGTTATGACCAACCTAGATAGCATATTCAAAAGCAGAGACNGAAACAGTGTCAGACTTTTGTTGGGAGGGCTCCAAAATCACTGCAGATGGTGACTGCAGCCATGAAATTAAAAGACGCTTACTCCTTGGAAGGAAAGTTATGACCAACCTAGATAGCATATTCAAAAGCAGAGACACTACTTTGCCAACAAAGGTCTGCCTAGTCAAGGCCGTGGTTTTACCAGTGGTCATGTATGGATGTGAGAGCTGGACTGTAGACCTTAATCTATTCCAATGGGAGACTCTCTCGCTAGTATGACTGCCTGGATCCAATAACATCTGTACATATTGTTACCTAAATTCTTTGTTCATTGCAAAGCATAGAAAACAGAAAAAAGGATTATATAAATAAATACTGTGTGATCCAAGGCAAGAGTATAATATAAGAATTAAAAATCATTTCTTCCTCTTCATATTACATGCAGTTTTCCTCTTATCCTGGGTTTCCCTGAATGGCTAAGTCAGTAAAGAATCCACCTGCAGTGCAGGAGACCCCAGTTTGATTCCTGGGTGAGGAAGATCCCCTGGAGAAGGGGTAGGCTAGTCCCTCCAGTATTCTTGGACTTCCCTTGTGGCTCAGCTGGTAAAGAATCTGCCTGCAATGCAGGAGACCTGGNTTGGAAGAAGTTATGACCAACCCAGATAGCATATTTAAAAGCAGAGACATTACTTTGCCGACTAAGGTCCACCTAGTCAAGGCTATGGTTGTTCCTGTGGTCATGTATGGATGTGAGAGTTGGACTGTGAAGAAGGCTGAGCACTGAAGAATTGATGCTTTTGAGCTGTGGTGTTGGAGAAGACTCTTGAGAGTCTCTTGGACTGCAAGGAGATCCAACCAGTCCATTCTGAAGGAGATCAACCCTGAGATTTCTTTGGAAGGAATGATGCTAAAGCTGAAACTCCAATACTTTGGCCACCTCATGCGAAGATATGACTCATTGGAAAAGACTCTGATGCTGGGAGGGATTGGGGGCAGGAGGATAACGGGATGAGAGGATGAAATGGCTGGATGGCATCATTGACTTGATGGACGTGAGTCTGAGTGAACTCCACGAGTTGGTGATGCACAGGGAGGCATGGCATGTTGCAGTTCATGGGATCGCAAAGAGTCGGACACGACTGAGAGACTGAACTGAACTGAACTGCACCATTCTAACACTACAAAAAAACAGCTTTGAATTACTCATTTGGGAATTAAACTAATTACTCAGTGTATTAATGTATGATAACAATGAATAAATTGTGAAACTCTGAATCAAAATTAGCTTCAGATTCCACTTCAAAAATTTCATCTTAGAGTCTGAAATTTCTTTAATTAAAGCATATCACATTTGAACTGCTAACTCTCATTATAAATGACATAAATACAAAGAATATTGCTATGAGGAAATCAGTCATTATATTAATTAAATCAGACCATTAAAACATTGAAAATATTAGCTTATAAAAGTGGATTTCATGAAAATGTATATAATCATGTAAGTATAATGGATTTTCTATGCTAAATAACTATTTGAAATAAAAGTAAAGAAATAAATATGATGATATAATACTTACCTATATAAAGTTTAAAAGTATCTTAATATACATATCTAATTGCACTTGATGCTAAATCTAACCAAAATATGTAGAGTCTAAAATGAATTCTCAAAGATATTTGACACAATAGTCCACAAACATGGGCAGGTTGAGGAGAAAGTTATAGAGGTATTGCAGTCTTTACCAGTGACTTATACAAAGCCTGCAGAAAATTATTTGCAGAATCAGACACAACTGAGCACACAAGGACACGCACACAAATGCATAAAAATCAAATATGTTGTTACAGAAAAAGTAGCTTTGCTTCTTTCCTTCTATTTCAAAATCAGATCTAATGATGTATATTT
The DNA here is from genome assembly GCA_006410875.1 of Neotragus pygmaeus. Lineage (NCBI taxonomy): Eukaryota > Metazoa > Chordata > Mammalia > Artiodactyla > Bovidae > Neotragus > Neotragus pygmaeus. The sequence continues at coordinate 263,284 of SJYV01031872.1, read as the reverse complement.
TAAAGTAATTTTTTTTTGACTGACTAGAGATTGAAACTATGCCCTCCTGCTGCAGAAACATGTGGCCTCAACCACTGGACCACCAAGGAAGCCCCATGTAAATTTTTTTTGTTCGAAGAATACAAGTTAATCCTAATACTGTACATCATTCACTTTAGGTCAATTTGGTCTGTGTTCAAACTGTGGCTTTGAAATACATCATATCAGCCTAGCAAGAGAAGTAACACTTCCAGGCTGCTTAAAGGTTATTATGGGACATATAGCACTGTGGATTGCTTGTTCAATGCCCATCCTCTACCCTTAGAGCATATTTTAAGTCTATTGTCTGTATCCTATATGTATTTTCACCTTTTATTGTTAAAAATTTGCAAAGAAAGCTACATTTAAACCAAGTCAGTTGAACTCAGGCAAATGAGTAACATTGGTTTTAATGGTTATACTTTTCTGAGGAAATTTATGGTTTTTTAGATGAAATAGTAGTGTTTTTTAATCAATTTATGAAGTCAATTCTTTTTATTCTAAAGTATCATATTCCTCCTTCAAATATATTAATGAACCTTTGATTGTCTATGTTTAAATTCAGCTAATAATCTTAAGTAGCTTAAATTTTTCAAATGACTCTATAAATTTATAATAGTATTTTCTTGGCAATATAGAAAAAATAAAAAGTTATAAAATACAGCTCTGTTTTTCTTAAAACATTTTCATACTTTTGAAAATTAAAACAAAAATACTAAAATAAAATATGTGATAAAATATTTAAATATTTACATTGTCCTTGATATTATTGGTTGTGGTAACATTATTATAATTGACATGAACTGACTTTGAAAAATAAATGTTGGCAACATAAATAGGAGAAAAATTATTTTATTTATAGGAAGAGCTATGAGAGAGTTCCAATGAATATCTATCCTGGATATTCATTGGAAGGACTGTTGCTGAAGCTGAAGCTTCAATACTTTGGCCACTTGATGCAAAGAGCTGATTCACTGGAAAAGACCCTGATCCGGAGAAAGGTTGAAGGCAGGAAGAGAAGGCAGTGACAGAGAATGAGATGGTTGGATGGAATCACTGACTCAACAGACATGACTCTGAGCAAACTCCAGAAGATAATGAAGGACAAGTAAGCCTGGTATGCTGGAGTCCGCCATGCCACAAAGAGCTGGATATGACAGCGAGTGAACAACAAAAATATGAGAGAGTTAACTAAAAATGTGATTTGGGCATAAACAAGGTTAACAAAATGTGAATTTATATATTTATACATGATAGCTCAGTTGGTAAAGAATCCGACTGCAATGCAGGAGAACTCAATTCTATTCCTGGTTGGGAAGATATAGTGGAGAAGGGATAGGCTACCTGCTCCAATATTCTTGGTCTTCCCTTGTGGCTCAGTTGGTAAAGAATTCACCTGCAGTGTGGGAGGTTTGGGTTCAATCCCTGGATTGGGAAGATCCCCTGGAGAAGGGAAAGGCTACCCATTCCAGTATTCTGGTCCGGAGAATTCCATGGACTGTATAGTCCATGGGGTTGCAAAGAGTCAGACACAACTGAAAGACTTTCACTTTCACACATTTATACATAGCATATATAACATATTATATAATGTGTATATATAATATACATTATGAAAAAAATATATATGAAGTGAAGTATTAGTCACTCAGTCCTGTCTAACTCTTTACACCTGATGGATTGGAATCTAGCAGGCTCCTCTCTCCATGGAATTCTCCAGGCAAGAATATTGGAGTGGGTAGCCATTCCCTTATCCAGGGGATCTTCCTGACCCAGGGATCGAACCCAGGTCTCTTACATTGTAGGAAGATTCTTTACTGTTTGAGTCATCAGGGAAGTTGTATATATATATAATGTAAAAACAAAGTGGGAGGATTCTTGTGATTTAAAATAAAGAATGTAGACAACTTTAACCTCTAGATTTTAAGAATCTATTGGAGTCATTGAAATGTCCTGAATATGGATTATAACTATAAATTTCAAAGTATAGCAAGTCAATGAATATATTGAAGTGGAAAAAGAAAGAAACAGAAAAGATTTCCAGCACTCTTTTGCTAAGTATATATAGTAAAATAAAATAAAGAAACCATTGCTCACTTTCATAGCAAATAGAAAACTCAAGCTATACCCTCAAGTGTACATATGTACATGTATTATACACTTTTTAAAATCTATAGTGCATTCTGGTTTAAAATAGAGACAAGATGAAAATGCAATGAGATCTAGACAGTTAAGAGAATTGTTTTAATCATACATCTTGTTTCTCAGTTTTCAAATATATATGTGTGTGTAAAAGAAAGTTACCATTAGTTTTCAGTACATTGCACCCAAGATATACTAGTAGTTTTAAGTGCATTGCTAGAAGCAGAAAATTACTTTAAAGCAATTTTCTTCTATAACTTTAACTTATAACATGAGTAATCTGTCTTACTCATGCAGATACAAGTGTAAGGAGCTTATTGCCTTAGAAATAGGGAAGAAAATGATCCACTTGAGGGTATTCTACAGGAAAGGAGCTTCCCAGGTGGCACAATGGTAAAGAATCTGTCTGTCCCGATGCAGGAGAACCAGGTTCGATCCCTGGGTGGGAAGATCCTCTGGAGAAGGAAATGGCAACCGTTTCCAGTATTCTTACCTGGAAAATTCTATGGACAGGGGAGCCTGGCTGGCTATAATCCAGGGGCCAGAGAAGAATTATACATGACTGAGTGGCTGAGCGTGAGTAGGCATGCTTGCTAGAGAAGAGACTCACCAGCTCAATGTTCCTACATATCAGAGCCAATTGATAGTGGGAGATCTGGAGATCTGGATGAAAATAAGTTTGGAAAAATAATTCCCTTTCTCTCTTGACTTTTAATTTGGTGTCTGGTGGGACACAAATGTAAAAAACAGAAACAAAAAAGAAGCTTCCCTGGTGACTAAGATGGTTAAGAATCTTCTTACCATGCAGAAAACTCAATTTCTGTCCCTGGGTTGGAAAAATTGCCTGGAGAGGGTATAGCAACACACTCCAGTATTCTTGCCTAGAGAACTATGTGAACAGAGGTGTCTGGCACAAAAACAATGGGGAGAGGGCTGGACTGTCTTTAAACTGCATACTCTCACAATGATTTTAAGATCCCAAGCATTATCTCATGCGAAAACCTTTCCTAGATGCCTGAATTAAGGAAGCTATCCAAGATCACATAAGAAGAAAATGGCATAGCAGTATCTGAGCCCCACAGTGAGACTCTGGAACCCTAGTTTGAGCTAGATGTTTGCACCCTACAAAGCTTCATCAGAAATAGCTATGGTGGAGTACTCTTTCTTCTTTCAAGGCAGATGCATTACCAGGCCCCAGTCAATAAGTGTGAAGAAGGCGATGGAACCCCACTCCATTACTCTTGCCTGGAAGATCCCATGGGTGGAGGAGCCTGGAGGGCTGCAGTCCATGGGGTCGCGATGAGTCGGACAGGACTGAGCGACTTCACTTTCTCTTTTCACTTTCATGCATTGGAGAAGGAAATGGCAACCCACTCCAGTGTTCTTGCCTGGAGAATCCCAGGGACGGGGAGCCTGGTGGGCTGCCATCTGTGGGGTCACACAGAGTCGGACATGACTGAAGCGACTTAGCAGCAGCAGCAGTCAATAAGTCATAGTGACAATGCTCTCCCAAATCAAAAGGCATAGATCTGAGTTCCAGCACAATGAAAAAAAGAAAAAAAAATGACTCAACACTATTTTTCTGAAAACTGAATAAGACTTAGGGTTTCCTGGAATTATCAAAAAAGGGAAGAATGTTTAATTTGGACATTATTTATTATTCTAGTTTTAAGTAAAAGAAAAATGAACAATTACCAAATCAGTCTTTCTTGTGAAAAAATATATAGTGGTTGAATTGTGGCCCATGATACATATGCCCAAATCCCAAAACTCCTAGAAGCTGTGACTGTGATCAGATTTGAAAAGAGGCAGACGCTAACTAAATTACAGATCTTAAGATTACATCGTCCTGGATTTAAAGTTCAGTTCAGTTCAGACATTCACTCGTGTCCGACTCTTTATGACCCTATGTACTACAGCATGCCAGGCTTCCCTGTCCATCACCAACTCTTGGGGCTTGCTCAAAATCATATCCATAGAGTCAGACTTAGAGTGAGCTAAACCAAGAAGCCTTCCTCAGTTATCAATGAAAAGAAATAGAAGATGTGATCACTCGCCTAGAGCCAGACATCCTGGAATGTGAAGTCAAGTGGGCCTTAGAAAGCATCACTATGAACAAAGCTAGTGGAGGTGATGGAATTCCAGTTGAGCTATTTCTAATCCAAAAAAATGATGCTGTGAAAGAGCTGCATTCAATATGGCAGCAATTTTGGAAAACTCAGCAGTGGCCACAAGAATGGAAAAGGTCAGTTTTCCTCCCAATGCCAAAGAAAGACAATGGAAAGAATGCTCAAACTACTGCACAAGTGCACTCATCTCACACGCTAGCAAAATTTACCAAGCCAGGCTTCAACAGTATATGAACCATGAACCTCCAGATGTTCAAACTTCATTTAGAAAATGCAAAGGAACAAGAGGGAAAATTGCCAACATCTGCTGGATCATTGAAACAGCACGAGAGTTCCAGAAAAACATTTAGTTTTACTTTATTGACTATGCCAAAGTACTTTGACTGTGTGGATCACAATAAACTGTGAAAAATTCTGAAAGAGATGGGAACACCAAACCACCTGACCTACCTCCTAAGAAATCTGTATGCAGGTAGGAAGCAACACTTAGAACTGGACATGAAACAACCGACTAGTTCCAAATCAGGAAAGGAGCATGTCAAGGCTTTATACTGTNGAGTTTTCTATATTTTGGCATATTGAGTGCAGTACTTTAACAGCATCATCTTTTAGGATTTGAAATAGCTCAGCTGGAATTTCATCACCTCCACTAGCTTTGTTCATAACTGCTTCCTAAGGCCCATTTGACTTCTCACTTCAAGATATCTGGCTCTATAGGAGTGATCACAACATCGTAGTTATCTGGGTCATTAAGATCTTTTTTGTACAGTTCTGTGTATTCTTGCCACTTCTTCTTAATATCTTGTGCTTCTGTTAGCTCCATACCATTTCTGTCCTTTATCGAGCCCATCTTTGCATAAAATGTTCCCTTGGTATCTCTAATTTTCTTGAAGAGATCACTAGTCTTTCCCATTCTATTGTTTTCTTCTATTTCTTTGCATTGTTCACTAGGAAGGCTTTCTTATCTCTACTTGCTATTCTTTGGAACTCTACATTCAGATGGATATATCTTTCCTTTACTCCTTTGCCCTTCACTTTTCTTTTCTCCGCTATTTTTAAGGTCTCCTCAGATAACCATTTTCCTTTTTGCATTTCTTTTTCTTGGGGATGATTTTGATCACCACCTTCTGTACAATATTACAAACCTCTGTCCATAGTTCTTTAGGCACTCTGTCTACAAGATCTAATCCCTTGAGTCTATTTGTCACTTCCACTGTAAAATCGTAAAGGATTTGGTTTAGGTCATACCTGAAATAGTCTAGTGGTTTTCCCTACTTTCTTCAATTTAAGTCTGAATTTTCCAATAGGGAGTTCATGATCTGAGCTACAGTCAGCTCCTGGTCTTGTTTTTGCTAATTATATAGAGCTTTTCCATCTTTGGCTGCAAAGAATGATTTCCATATTCACCATCTGCTGATGCCTATGCATAGAATCTTCTCTTGTGTGCTGAAAGAAGGTGTTTACTATGACCAGTGTGTTCTCTTGTCAAAACTCTGTTAGCCTTTGCCCTGCTTCAGTTTGTACTCCAAGATCTAGCTTGTCTATTATTCCAGGTATCTCTTGACTTCCTACTTTTGCATTCCAGTCCCCTATGATGAAAAGGACATCTTTTTGGGGTGTTAGTTCTAAAAGGTCTTGTAGGTCTTCATAGAATCGTTCAATTTCAGCTTCTTTGGCATTAGTGGTTGGGGCATAGACTTGGATTACTGTGATATTGAATGATTTGCCTTAGAAACGAATAGAGATCATTCTGTCATTTTTGAGATTGCAACCAAGTACTGTATTTTGGACTCTTTTGTTGACTTGTGAGGGCTACTCCATTTCTTCTAAGGGATTCTTGCCCTCAGTAGTATATATAATAGTCTTCTGAATTAAATTACCCATTCCAGTCCATTTTAGTTCACTGGTTCTTAAAATATTGATGTTCTTGCCATCTACCATTTGACCACTTCCAATTTACCTTGATTCATGGACCTAACATTCCAGGTTCTTATGCAATATTGTTCTTTACAGAACTGGACTTTACTTTCACCACCAGAAATATCCACAACTGGGTATTGTTTCTGCTTTGGCTTAGCCTCTTCATTCCTTCTGAAGCTCTTTCTCCACTCTCCAGTAGCATATTGGGTAGCTATCGACTTTGGGAATTTATCTTTCAGTGTCATGTCTTTTTGCCTTTTCATACTGTTCATGAGGTTCTCAAAGCAAAAATACTGAGGTGGCTTGCCATTCCCTTTTCCAGTCAACCACATTTTGTTCAGATATGAAAGCAACCTACTTGTTCATTGACAGATGAGTGGGTAAAAAATGATGTGGTATGTATATTAATCATAAAAAAAATGAAGTCTTAATTGTAAGAAAATGGATGGACCTAGCTTAGAGAAACAGACAAACACTACTCATGTTCCAAATACTACTAGTCATGTTCCAAAAAAATTTTTTGGAAATTATAGGGTTTGTGGTTAACTCTTAATGCATTACATTTTTTTTCCATATAGAATATACAGAAATAGGCTACTGCATAGCATTTCCACACAGAATGTCAATTCCCAGAAATATATTTATGGCATTATGTGGAGAGAAAATTTCTCTGTATATTTCTAACTTTCTATCCTATTGTAATTAGTTTTCATTATAGCTCTGTTTCACTTAAGATATACAAGTTTTGTAACCTTCATTAATTATTATTGTGACCTTGAATCATAGATAGTCTGTCTGTGTGTGAATGTGTAATGGGATTGGGTAGGGTAAACCCTGTATTGACGCTTCTGTAAGACACTTCTGTATTGTTAATAAGAAAACTCATGATCACTGTAATTTCAGTGACATTTATGTGTCTAAGAAGTCAGGAAAAACTACGTGCTTGACAGAAGTTGATGCCACTGTTTTATCCTTTACATTTACTTTCTGTTTCCTCTCTCTCCTATTCTTTGCTTCACCTGAACTCAAAGCTGCCCCAAAGCCTTTTTCTGCAAAGGCCATCCACCTGTGCTGCGATGTCAGACAATTTTTGTTGAAAAGAGTAAATGCATCAGACCCATTTTTGAGCATTCAGATCATAGCTATACTGATTTTAAGTAGTCTTAAGCCATTTCTTTTTTCACAGATAGCTCATAAATCTATAATCCATTTAGAAGGACCAGATAAGCTCTGTTACTCACAAATGGTACTGGCTTCTGTGTTCTTGTGAGTGCTAAAGGTTCATGTGACAGTTAATCTGTTGAGACAATTGTAAACAAACTGATTTTAATGTGAAAAAAGACAAATACTGTATGATTTTATTTATATATGAAATCTAAGAAAAAAAAACAATTGAATAAATACAACAAAATACAGCTCAAGTCAGATATCAGAACAAAGAGGTGGCGGCTGAAGGGGAGAGTGTGGAGATGATGAATAAAACAGGTGAGGGAGATAGAGAGGTATGAAGCTCTAGCTACAAATTAAATGAACACAGGATAGNCCATGGATAGTCCATGGGGTCACAAAGAGTCAGACACCACTGAGCAACTTTCACTTTCACTTTCCTTTTATCCTAATGTATAGCAGCTTAGATTACTGAGCATCATGTATTATAGTGTTTTTTTTTAACATCAAATCTGAATTTGATTGTTGTGTACCAGTAAGTGATTAACCTAAAAAACTAGCTTGTGTAAGATTAACTTCAATATGTGAAATATCCAATGAAATGGAGGAGAAGTTGCAAAGCTATTTTTTGCAAAGTTCAATTTCAGTCAACATCATGAAGCTGATTGACTGGGTTTTCAAAACAAGAAACATATTCTTTTACAGACAGTTCAATTCTCAGCTGAGCCTTAATGGGCAGCAAGAAGTAGCTTTTAAAAGAAGCTGCCAGGAGCAAATTAATTAAACAAACCATCAAACAAACAGCCATATATGTCACTTCTCCTTGTTATTCTACTGAATATTCCCACTGAAATGAAACATTGTTCAGTATCCTCTCAATCAAATTTCAGACTTCATGATAGTATAGCAGAAAGTTAAGCTTAATCTGTGATACAGACACGTAGCTGAAGAGTAAAGAAACAGATACGAGAAGGATTCATTTCTTTGAGGACAAAAATGTCCATGAGGGAAAAAAACGAGGGAACTGTGTTTAGACAAATACATTCAGTTTAAGGACAACATGCTAGAGAGTGAATGAAGGTCATGCTGATTATATCATAGCAGTCTCTATCTTATCCCCCATAAAGTAACATCCAATCAGTAGGCTACACTAGCCAAAAATAGAAAAAAAAGGAAGAAACAATTGAGCCAGGACAGAGAAAATGCAAGACACCAAAAAGACATTTTCAGTTTTGCCAGCAACTGGAGACAGGGTTCTCTGTACAGGTATTAAAATACTTTCTGGAGATATAGAGCCAGAACTAATTACTATTGAGGAGGCAGCTCCAAGTTATCCCGAAGTTGTTACTGTAGACAGCCTTCTGTCTACAGAGGTGTGGTCTGAAAGATATAAAAAATGATCTATTGCTACAATCCTCATGTCCAGCTGAAAGCAATTAGGTACCATCAAGAAGAATGGATAAGGCATTGCCTACAGTCCAGCAATTCTGCTCCCATGTATGCTTCCTGACACACATTTTCACCGATGGTCACAAAGAGATACTCAAAAAGATGCTCATAGTAGTAACTTTTACAACAGAAAACTTTGGGGACAACACACACACACACATATATATATATATATATTTCATAATAAAGTTGGAGGAGGCAAAGGCACCAAACTCCAGTAATCTTGCCTGGAAAATCCAATGGACGAAGGAGCCTGGTGGGCTGCAGTCCATGAGGTCGCTACAAGTTGGACAGGACTGAGCGACTTCACTTTCACTTTTCATTTTTATTCATTGGAGAATAAAATGGCAAACCACTCCAGTGTTCTTGCCTGGAGAATTCCAGGGATGGGGGAGCCTGGTGAGCTGCCGTCTATGGGGTTGCACAGAGTTGGACAGGACTGAAGTGACTCAGCAGCAGCAGCATAATAAAATATTTATAATATTAAAAATTAATTTAAATAAGATAAATAAAATACATATACCAAAAATATAAAAAGATCCTTCCAGAATATTTCTAGGAAGGACAAGAAAAGATACAATCCTGGAGGCCCAGGTGAAGATGGTAATAAAGCAACGTTTCTCTAGACCAAGAGAAGAGACATGACAGGCTATGACTACACCATACCCAAAACATCCCTGGTGGTGACTTTAGTGTCACTTTTCCTCCTTATCTGACCATGTCTCATATCATCTTGATTCTCACACTTTGGCTTCTCCAAATCCTGAGATATGTGCATACGCAGTTCTTTTTACAAAACATTGTCTTTCTCCAGTCTCCCTAAAGTTTATTTTTGTTCTTAGTTCAAGTGTCATCTATTCAGAGTTTGCTCAAACAACCAAAATTATATTCCTAGTAATCAACCCTCCTATTATCCTGTTTTATCTTCTCTGAATTTACCTATTTTGTGTATTTAACCAGCCCGCTACCACTGCCCCCCACATCCTGGGTATCCCCGACAACTACTGGAATTTAAGTTCCATGGGAACATGGATACTATCTCATTCACTGCTACATTTTCAGGCTCCAAAATATTGCCTGGCATAGAGAAGGCCCTCACAAAATATTTTTTAAATATTTTTAAGTAAGTTCACTCAAAAGTGTAAATAAAGAAACTGCACATTCAAAATTTCTCCTAGAGATTCTGACAATCACTTAAAAACAAGTTACCAAAAACATATTTCCTCTACTTGTCTTTCTGACTTTTAGAAAGATTCCTATTGGGGGTTCTGCTGCTGCTGCTGCTAAGTCACTTCAGTTGTGTCCAAATTCTGTGCGACCCCATAGATGGCAGCCCACTAGGCTTCCCCATCCCTGGGATTCTCCAGGCAAGAACACTGGAGTGGGTTGCCATTTCCTTCTCCAATGCATGAAAGTGAAAAGTGAACGTGAAGTCGCTCAGTCGTGTTTGACTCTTAGCAACCCCATGGACTGCAGCCCACCAGGTTCCTCCATCCATGGGATTTTCCAGACAAGAGTACTGGAGTGGGGCGCCATTGCCTTCTCTGTGGGGGTTCTAACAAAATGAAATTAAGTCCCCCTAACCTACTAATACTCCCTGGCAAACTTCTAATCTTGACAATCAAGATAATCCTATTATAGTGTAAAGAGGAAAGTCTCAAGACCAACTTTTATCTCTATTCTTGTCTGTGAAATAAATACGTATTGGGAATGAAAATGGAGGGGGACTGAGGAATCTAGTATACAAAAGCAGTGATCTCTTAATTCACATGATTCACTTCCCTCTTCTACTTTAACCAAGTTCTGACTCATAATTGAATCTGACTCATAATTGACTCTTAAGAAGATGGTTATTTCGATTTGTTGCATACTTTCAAATTCATTTTAATTCCCTAGATGTCTTGGATGTATTCTATTTTGCTTTATATATTTGAAAAATGAGGATCTACCTATAGGTAATGCAATAAAATATACCTGTGTACTATGCTTTGTGATAACATACTCTATTTTTGTTGGCATCACCAACTCAATGGACATGAGTCTGAGCAAGCTCAGGGAGTTGGTGATGGACAGGGAAGCCTGGTATGTGACAGTCCATGGGATCACAAACAGTCAGACATGACTGAGCAACTGAACTGAACTGACTCTAATATTCAACATGTATAGGATTTGAAGTAAAAGTTTTCCCTCTGAAAAAACACCACATATATCATCTCTCATGACACTGTAATCTGACTTTTCAAAGCATCTGTATGGCTTGCCAGGCTTCAGAGAAAATACTTCTTGTGTCAGTAAAATATTCTCTCTATATATTAAATATTCAATAGACAAAGGGTGAAAGTAGAAAATTGTCACTGAGACTAGAACTTATGACAAAGTTAAAAGATTAGGATTTCAGCTTTACTGTATAATCAGTTAATAATGTTAATGTCAATATGAATATTAATAAAGGTAAAATTTATGTAATAACTGCCGTGAGATAGGCACTAGCTTTACACGTTAAACTTATACCTAATAGTCACTCCACAGGTATAGGTACTATTATTTTCTCCACTTTACAAATGAGAGTACTGTGATACAAACAAATTGAGTAGTTGGTCCTGAGTCACAAAGCTAGTAAATTTAAGATTCATACCCAAGCTTTATATATCCAGGTCTACACTTATTTACAACCAATTATTATGCTGAAAGACCATTTGCAAATATTCTTATTTTACATTGCAGTAATTATAATCACAATATGTGATTTTAAATATATTGTTATTAATATTGATATAGACTTTTGAATATTAATATTGACATAGACCCAGGTAATCATGATGGTGTGATCACTCACACTCACCTAGAATGTGAAGTCAAGTGGCCCTTAGGAAGCATTACTACGAAACAAAGCTAGTGGAGGTGATAGAATTCCAGTTGAGCTGTTTCAAATCCTGAAAGATGATGCTGTGAAAGTGCTGCATTGAGTATGCCAGCAAATTTAGAAAACTCTGCAGTGGCCACAGCACTGAAAATGTCAGTTTTCATTCCAATCCCAAAGAAAGGCAATGCCAGAGAATGCTCAAACTACCACATGATTGTACTCATCTCACACGCTAGTAAGGTAATGCTNTGAGTATGCCAGCAAATTTAGAAAACTCTGCAGTGGCCACAGCACTGAAAATGTCAGTTTTCATTCCAATCCCAAAGAAAGGCAATGCCAGAGAATGCTCAAACTACCACATGATTGTACTCATCTCACACGCTAGTAAGGTAATGCTCAAAATTCTCCAAGGCAGGCTTCAGCAATACATGAACCATGAACTTCCAGATATTCAAGCTGGTTTTAGAAAAGGCAGAGGAACCAGAGATCAAATTGCCAACATCTGTTGGATCATCAAAAGAGAGTTCCAGAAAAACATCTATTTCTGCTTTATTGACTATGCCAAAGCCTTTGACTGTGTGGATCACAATATAAACTGTGGAAAATTCTGAAAGAGATAGGAATACCAGACCACCTGACCTGCCTCTTGAGAAACCAGTATGCAGGTCAGGAAGCAACAGTTAGAACTGGACATGGAACAGACTAGTTCCAAATAGGAAAAGGAGTACATCAAGGCTGTATATTGTCACGCAGCTTATTTAACTTCTATGCAGAATACATCATAAGAAATGCTGGGCTGGAAGAAGAACAAGCTGGAATCAAGATTGCCAGGGGATGCAGATGACACGACCCTTATGATAGAAAGTGAAGAAGAACTAAAGAGCATCTTGATGAAAGTGAAAGAGGAGAGTGAAAAAGTTGGCTTAAAGTTCAACATTCAGAAAACGAAGATCATGGCATCTGGTCCCATCACTTCATGGCAAATAATTGGGACACAGTGGAAACAGTGGCTGATTTTACTTTGGGGGGGCTCCAAAATCACTACAGATGGTGATTGCAGCCATGAAATTAAAAGATGCTTACTCTTTTGAAGGAAAGTTATGACATACCTAGACAGCATATTAAAAAGCAGAGACATCATTTTGTTAGCAAAGGTCCATCTAGTCAAAGCTATGATTTTTCCAGTGGTCACATATGGATGTGAGAGTTGGACTATTAAAGAAAGCTGAGCACTGAAGAATTGATGATTTTGAACTGTGGCATTGGAGAAGACTCTTGAGAGTCCCATGGACTGCAAGGAGATCCAACCAGTCCATCCTAAAGGAAATCAACACTGAATATTCATTGGAAGGACTGATGCTAAAGCTGAAACTCCAATACTTTGGCCATGTGATTTGAAGAGCAGACTCATTTGAAAAGACTCTAAGGCTAGGAAAGATTGAAGGCAGGAGGAGAAGGGGACAACAGAGGATGAGATGGTTGGATGGCATCACCAACTCAAATGGACATGGGTTTGGGTGGCCCCCTGGAGTTGTGATATACAGGTGGGCCTGGCGTGCTGCAGTTCATGGGGTCGCAAAGAGTCGGACACAACTGAGCTACTGAACTGAACTGAGACTTTTGAACAATTATCTTTTTGCACACACACACATTGCCTAATTGTTTCTCTCAAAACATAGCAATTATTAACAGCAGTCTNATGGACATGGGTTTGGGTGGCCCCCTGGAGTTGTGATATACAGGTGGGCCTGGCGTGCTGCAGTTCATGGGGTCGCAAAGAGTCGGACACAACTGAGCTACTGAACTGAACTGAGACTTTTGAACAATTATCTTTTTGCACACACACACATTGCCTAATTGTTTCTCTCAAAACATAGCAATTATTAACAGCAGTCTCTTTATTTACTGAAGCCTTTTTTAGATAAACATCATCATTGCCACAGTAGAATTTAATATTCAAGGAGGGTTACATCCTGAAAGGTGCAATGCAGGGAGAGAAGGTTTAAAAATATTTAAGACATTTTAGTTTCTGCTTGTGAGATTTTGGAAATTACCATCAGCTGTGAAGTATGACTCATATCTAAGCATTCTAAAAAATAATCTTTTTTCTCTTTTGAAAAGAAATCCTTTTAACAAGGCTAAGAGGAAGCATATAACTATTTAAGACATGGTATTTTTTTTTCCATTTCAATTCATTTGATCTCTAGCCTTCACTTGAGGATGATGGTGGTTATTATTGAAGACAATGAGAATCAAGTAGTGAACACAAGTGTTCTGCAAGGAAACAAACTTCGTTTGAGTGGCAAAAAAAAAAAAAAAAAGAGAGAGTGACTATGGTGCTTGGCAACCATCTTATGGGTAAAAAAAAAATGGGCAAACAAATATTAAATTCCTTTGTATTCACTGGACTTTACCTCTGGGTTTTATTTGGCCTCATACAGAGAATATCTTTCAAGTCCATATCTTTGCTCATAATAATTTTACCACTATTTCCTTCTGATCTTGGCCATGCTATATTTAGTCACAAGAGTGATTGGTAAAGGAAAATGTTTATTTTGCCTTTTATGATAGGGGAAATTGGTTTCCTATAGATATATATAAAAATATAAAGCCTAGGGTATCTAAAGTTAATTATATTAATGAGTTGTATAAATGTTTATTTTATTCAATACTTTCTATTTGGATGTTTATCTATACTGTATTACTTACATCATCCCTACATTGCAGACTGTCTACAGGTGGTAAGTGAAAATATTTTATTCTTGCAAATTATTTCTTCAATCCTCACTTCAGTGGAAGAAGTAGGAGAAATATATGGTCCAATGTAATAACCTGCTGGTTTATGATGACCCAACCTCTCTGCTTCTGGTCTAAGGCATTTATAGTTTCTAAGAATATTGATTGCTTTATGACTTCTGTCTTGTCTTATCTCACCTTCCCATAGAAATGTATTACTTGAGGACAGAATACATTGAGCTTTTTTGTTTCCCTTTAAATATCCATCATAATGTTTTCCACATTATGAGCAAAAAATGAGTGAATAAAGTTAGTATGAAAAGAATGAATAAAAAGTGTTTTAAACAGTATTCTAAAAAATTGTGCTCTTAAAAACACTCTAGAACTTTCTGACACATGTCTCTAACTTTTCTTTTCTGTAAAGTTTTATCTTTCTGTATAATTTCTACTTTGGGCAGAATCTCTATTCCCTATTTTAATTATCTCTTAAGCCCAGATTCAACCTTCTTCTTACTATTAACAAAATTTATTAGAAATTATCAAATATATTCATCCCTCCTAAGTTATAAAACTCACCAACTTGATGGACATGAGTTTGAGCAAGCTCTGGGAGTTGGTAATGGGCAGGAAAGCCTGGCATGCTGCAGTCCATGGGGTCGCAAAGAGTCAGACATGACTGAGTAACTAAACTGAACTGAAGTTATAGAATAAAAGTAATAGATTTTTTAAAAATTTAATATATAAAATTTTAAAGGGAAGAAAAACAAGGTAACATAGCATGATGGCTAAGAATCAAACAAAACTGCATTTAAATTCCATGTAGCAACTTACAAGCTAAGTGACCTTGGGCAAGTAAACCAGCCTAATTCTCAGTTTCCAAATACAAGAGAGGGAAATAATATTTCATAATGGTCATTTTGAAGGTTAGACATCAAATACAACCAGTATGGTGCTTGGGATACTACAAGCATTAACTTATTGGTATTTAATACCATCAATATTGTATTTGATTATCATTATTAATTATAAAAATTTTATCAATATTTTTGGTGATAAAATATCAATAAGTTGATTAGTATATTAACCTATTGATAATATAAATATCAATAACAATATAATAATTGTCAATAACAACAATGAAAATATAATGTAAACAAGGGCCAAATCTAAAAATTAAGAGACTCCATCTTGAAATTTAGCTGTCTGAGCATCTCCTAATGGGTGAGAAGGAGGATTTTCTTCTGCCTGCATTCAAGATATAATGAAAGGAAATAACTATGTTCCCATCTAAAATAATTCCCATGCAAACACTGTGAGAATCTAGCTTAGATAACATTTAGAGAAAGAAACTGAACGCACACAGAAGGTAACTGATGATAACAAAAGATCTTGCTCTATAATGTAATTGTTTTCGTTGACAGAGCTCCAGTACTGGGGAAACTCTGCAGAGGACACACAGACGAGCTCACCACTGCTACATGGCAACTANCTGAACGCACACAGAAGGTAACTGATGATAACAAAAGATCTTGCTCTATAATGTAATTGTTTTCGTTGACAGAGCTCCAGTACTGGGGAAACTCTGCAGAGGACACACAGACGAGCTCACCACTGCTACATGGCAACTAGCTCTCTAAGCTGCATTTGTGAGAATATGTTTTTAAGTGAGCATGTTTCTTGTTAAAAATAAATATTATTTTCTAAAGAAATATATATTAGGATTACTTATTACCAGTGACCCAGTTTTTTTGAACAATAAATCAAGTGGCAGTTTCAGGTTTTCTTTGTTTAGGATTGTTCTGGAAATCTGGAGAAAATACCATCCTCATATAAAGTTTGAGCCTTATGAAACCGAGAGATGTCTACCTCTTTTGCTAATTTTTGCTCTCCCCATGAAAATTAAATGATTTTTGCCGCCAAAGGAAAGACAAAAATCATAATTTCAACTAAGAGCCCTGTGTGCTGAAAATAAACAATAAGTGTTAAAGATTTGTGTTTAAAGTTCAGTGCTCTCTGAATCAAGTCAGTGACAATTTATCTAGTTTGTGATGCTTTCTTATTTCTCTTGGTGCTGATGCACAGTTTCAAAACTTATTTCTTCCTTTTATTTATCAATGACCAGCTGTCAAAATATTACCTTGCAAATCAAGGCAAGAAATAAAAGACCATTCATTTTACCAGACTCTTCTTCATACTCGCCTCCCTGACTCTTCAATCTTCTAAAGATTTAGGTAGAATGAATTGAACTAAATGAGTTCTTGAGTACTATTTATTATTATTATTATTATATTGTATTTTCTTGGCTCTAGAGTCAAGTATCACTCAGAATAAAAAAGTCTGGCAATGCCTTGAGATTAGATTGATATGCAAGGACTAGAGGCAAAGTGAAAAGGCCGTCTTTCTCAAATGACAGACTGCAGATGCTTCAAAAAGATGTTTATTTCCAACAAGCAGCCTTCTATGCACAAAATTATTATCATCCTTGAATTCAATTTACCACAGGTTAAACTACAAGGACAATTTGGTATTCTCATAATTATCTGACGTAAAAACTGACAAACTTTGATTTGAAGAGGTCTTTTTTTTTTCTTTTTTCCCCCTGAATTCAGTAGATTCTAAATAAGCACAATACAGCGATAGAGCAAGTATTCTGGCCAATATTCTATGCAAGCACTAGTATTGTTATAAATTTTAATATGTCATTTACGATGCATACTGAGATTTAGAAGGAAAGTAAATCACACCTTAAGAATCATAAAATATATAAAGCAGTTGTAGACTGTGGGAGTTATGGTATCTGGAGAGAAATGTCTGGACTCCATGGTTGCTTCTGGCCAGACCACTGAGTCTCAGCTTTGAAACATGATAAATACTGGACTACTGGATTTATTCTATGAGTCCTGCACGTGAGATTGCAGCTCCCACTTATATGTTCCTCTGGTCTCTTCTTGTTTGAGTATGTATACTCTATCCATCTATAGGAGCTTTCATAAATAAGGGCAATAACCACAGGCTATCAGGATTAGAAAGCTGACTGGGAGAGAGCATGTGAGAGACTCAGAAGTGATTTCAGGTCATTAAAGAAAAAAATTACAGAGAAAGAAAAAAAAGGGAAAATAAGTTTTTCTTTCCTAAAAGTAGAAGAAGTTTAAAGTTAATCCCTACTTTGTTAGGAAAAGGAAAGATAACTCTATAAAACTCTGACTGTTGATAATTACAGAGTAACTCTCAGATTTCTGCAAAATGGGAAAGAGATCAGATTTCATCAAAAGCATTAGAAAAAGCAATTTCTTGTGGCGTCAAGAACGAGAAACTTCTCACCTTCCTCTCCCCTTCTCAGCAAGGCCATGACTCTCACAGGACCAAGAGTGGTGGCACCGGTGGAAAAAGGAGACTGACAGCTGTATCAGTGTTAAGCATTATTTTTTGATTAAACATTAGTTTCATACTCTGGCAATAAAGTTTACAAGAAACATTCATGAAATAAGGCACTATTAGTAACTTGTTTAGGGTCAAACAGCTTTATCAGATATAAAATACACTGAAGAAATTAAGGTATTTAATAAAAATTTTATCCAGGGCCTCTTGCTAATGCGAGAGTAGTTATGAGGTCATACACATAAGTCACTTTAATTTCTCATTTAAGAATATTTAGATCAAGCTGAAAAGGTTTGACTTTTTTTTTCTCAAAAGGTTTTGAATAATATTTTTAAGCTAGTATTACATGGAAACTAAGCTACAAGGTATTCTTCCCCAAAATACATTCTGGGATAAATTCAGTTTGAGAAAGATGCACACTCAATTTCCCTACCTAGACATAGGCCCTGATTATAATAGAAACTTAAATATACTTACAAAGAAATGCTTTTCTTGCATTTCTGTATACTAACAATGAAAAATCAGAAAGAGCAATTAAGGAATCAATCCCATTCACCATTGCAGCCAAAAGAATTAAATATCTAGGAATAAACTTACCTAAGCAGACAAAAGAACTGTACACAGAAAATTATAAGACACTGATGAAAGAAATCAAAGATGACATAAACAGATGGAGAAATGTTCCTGGGTAGGAAGAATCAATATTGTGAAAATGAATATACTACCAAATGCCATCTACAGATTTAATGCAACCCCTATCAAATTATCAATGGCATTTTTCACAGAACTAGAACAAAAAATTTCACAATTCATATGGAAACACAAAAGACCCCAATAGCCAAAGCGGTCTTGAGAAAGAAGAATGGAGCTGGAGGAATCAACCTTCCTGACTTCAGGTTATACTACAAAGCTACAATCATCAAGACAGTATGGTACTGCCCCAAAAAACAGAAATATAGACTAATGGAACAAGATGAAAAGCCCAGGAATAAACCCATGAACCTATGGGCACTTTATTTTTGACATAAGAGGCAAGAATATACAATGGGGCAAAGAAAGCATCTTCAATACATTGTGCTGGAAAAACTGCACAGCTACATGTAAAAGAATGAAATTAGAACACTTCCTAACACCATCAGTTCAGTTCAGTCGCTCAGTCATGTCCAACTCTTTGAGACCCCATGAGTCACAGCACACCAGGCCTCTATGTCCATCACCAACTCCCAGAGTTCACTCAAACTCACGTCCATTGAGTTGGTGATGCCATCCAACCATCTCATCCTCTGTCATTCCCTTCTCCTCCTGCCCCCAATCCCTCTCGGCATCAGAGTCTTTTCTAATGAGTCAACTCTTCGCATGAGGTGGCCAAAGTATTGGAGCTTCAGCTTCAGCATCAGTCGTTCCAATGAACACCCAAGACTGATCTCCTTTAGAATGGACTGGTTGGATCTCCTTGCAGTCCAAGGGACTCTCAAGAGTCTTCTCCAATACCACAGTTCAAAACCATCAACTCTTTGGCACTCAGCTTTCTTCACAGTCCAACTCTCACATCCATACATGACTACTGGAAAAACCATAGCCTTGACTAGACAGACCTTTGTTGGCAAAGTAATGTCTCTGCTTTTCAATATACTGTCTAGGTTGGTCATAACTTTCCTTCCAAGGAGTAAGCATCTTTTAATTCATGGCTGCATGGCCCTCATCAAAAAGTCTACAAACAATAAATGCTGGAAAGGGTGTGGAGAAAAGGGAATACTCTTGCAATGTTGGTGGAAATGCAAATTGATAGAGTCACTATGGAAGACAGTATGGAGATTCCTTAAAAAACTAGGAATAAAACCAACATATGACCCAGTATTCCCACTCCAAGGCATATACCCTGAAGAAACCAAAATGGAAAGAGACACATGTATCCCATTATTTATTGCAGCACTATTTACAATAACTAGAACATGGAAGCAACCTAGATGCCCATCGACAGATGAATAGATAAAGAAATTGTGATATGTATACACAATGGAATATTACTCAGCCATAAAAAGGAACACATTTGAATCCGTTCTAATGAGGTGGATGAACCTAGAACTTATTATACAGGGTGAAGTGAGCCAGAAAGAGAAAGACAAATACTGTATTCTAAAACATATGTGCAGAATTAGAAAAATGGTACTGAATAATTTACTTATGGGGCAACAGTGGAGAAACAGACATAGAGAATAGAATTATGAACATGGGGAGAGGGAAGGAGAGGTGAGTTGTATGGAAAGAGTAACATAGAAACTTATATTACCATATGTAAAATACATAGCCAATGGGAATTTGCTGTGTGGCTCAGGAAACTCAAACAGGGGCTATGTAACCGAGAAGGGTGGGATGGGGAGGCAGGGGGGATGGAGCTTCAAAAGGGAGGGGATATATGTATACCTATGGCTGATTCATGTTGAGGTTTGACAGAAAACAGCAAAATTCTGTAAAGCAATTGTCCTTCAATAAAAAGTAAATTATTTTTTTAAAAAAGAAATGCTTTTAATCTAGCAATTTCCAAGTCTTTTCAATATGAAATCTTCACCATTTTCTCAACAATCATAAACACCTGTGTCTCTTAGAACTGATATACCACAGAATATATTTTTAAAATGCTATTTTAGAATAGGTAAAAATATTGTTGATCTATGAATATAAAAGAGTTCCTCAGTTTATATATTTAAGGTCAATTATTAGTTTGAAAATAAATTTAAAACTAAAAGAAATTTTTGCTTCATTGATAATTTCTGTTTATATTTAAAATTACCAAGCATACTTTCTTTGAGAATCAAGTTAAACCTTATTCTGACAAGTTCTTTTAATTTTTTCATGCCAAATATTTCCCCATCTTTACTATTGTATTAAAGCATCTTTGTGTATTTATTGCTTAGCTCTATTCCCAAGTTTAAAAGTTTACTTGATTGAATTCAGCCAACAGTTTATATCAATTTTAATTAAAATAGATTTTACTCAAGGCTTCATCTCACTTCTAACTCTTCATTTATTCATTTATCAACATGGTTAGTTGTTTTGATTACAAGAAAATCAGATTTTGACTAACTACCATGAGAAGAGAAATAACACAGGTCACTGACACTCAAAAATAACAACAAAAATCATATTATTTTGCATAAACCTCTGTTTCTTGACAGAGTGGCTAGCAAGTAGACATGCATGTGTTTTAATCCCTTTTCCCTTCAGTGTAATATAAACAATCACGATATAAGATGCTTTGTAAGTCACATGTCTGATAATCAGTCTGAGGGACGAAAGAATGAACCATACCTTTAAAATGGATTAGTTCTCAACATCCAGATTTTCTCTATTTATAATGAGAAATTATGGCATTTTGCTCTCATATTTCAGAACTGCAGGAGAAGAGTAGCAAAAGAAGGTAAATTGATCTTCATTAACCTACCCACAGAGCCAGCTGCTTTACTTTGAAATATTCATTGAATATGTGTCCAATAACCATGGCTAGACCAAATGTATTTCAGGAGATACAGCTACTTACTAAGTGCATGAAGTTCTGCCAATCTACTCTATTTGAAAGTAGGACATAATTAAAATGTAATCACTTAGTTTCACTGGATAGTCTGTTTAAGCTTAAGACTCAGAATTAAAATCACTTTAAGAGGTACTTCTACGACAGCAGGAGAGATTTGTCTTCCTTCTAAACCAGGCTTTTAGCTTACTCTTCAGTGTTGCTTTTTCCATGACTTATTTTTTTCTCAACCAAAAAGATGGTACAAAGGATGAATGGACTCACAGGGATGTATGATATATTAGGCATGGATATTACTTATGCCCATTTTCAGGCACTTTTCTATTAAGGCTTTCCTTTGTAAAAGTTAAGGAACATCTCTATAACCTAATTTATATTAATTATAGAAGACACTTAGCTACTAAGAATAGTAGAGTATTGCATTTACAATTCTAGAGAATTAGTCTGAGAAAAGTTAAAAGAATATTTAAAACTTCAAATTCTGTGAGTAAGTCAACCCTTCACAACATCTGGGTAGAATAATTTGCAAATGATATAAATTAAATACTATAAATATATAATGATAAAAAAGATACAATATTAACTTTAATCCAAGTCATAGCTATATAGTACATCTTGGAACTTTTGAAAAAACTTTGTGAAGGATCCCTATCTTAATTTCAGGAAATTTATTCACTAAGAGAATATGATTCATGTTATTTTATAAGAAGAGTCCTCTCAACGTTACTAGGATTAAAATACCTATCAACATCAAATTTATAGTCAACAACCAAAATGCAGTAACAGGAACTGGACCTTTTCCTTCTACTCTAAACAACTAAAAATACCCCCAAAAAAAATAAATAAATAAACACGCATGTATATAGAAAACAATGATTTTTTTCAGGAAGCACAGGACTAATAATTCCTTGAAAGAAGAATAACAAACAAGTCGATTCACATGATTGCACTAGTTTACTGGTGGTAATGAAAGCAGTGTCCCAGCTGAAGCTCAGGGTGGGCAAAACTACAGCAGAGCCTAATGGTTTTAGTATGATTTAAATTTAAAATGCAGAAACTAGAGGATACACAGTTAAGAATTGAGCCAGTTGTCACTACATATAAACAGGATCCTCCGAGCCTTTACTAAGATTGCTATTTTGTTGCTGTTATTTAGTCACTAAAGTGACTAAAGCTTCACCAAAGTGAAGCTCACTCATGGGGTCGTGAGAGCTGTAGTTCTGTCCATGGGTTTTCTCAGGCAAGAATACTGGAGTGGGTTGCCATTTCCTTCTCCAGGGAGTCTTCCCAAACCAGGGATCGAACCTGCATCTCCTGCTTGTCAGGTGGATTCTTTACCACTGAGCCACCAGGGAAACTCAAGATTGTTATTAGGATTAGTGATAAAAGAACTATTTACCAGCCTCTGTAATACGGGTTGCTTTTGTTGTATGTGTGTGTGTGTGTGTTTGCTTTAATGTAAGGTTCACAATTTAGTATCCACTTACACAACTGAGAAATTCAAAGAAGGGACAAACGTTCAACCTATGGAATTGGATTAAAGGAGGAATAAGAGTCGGACACAACTGAGTGATTCACTTTCACTTTTCACTTTCATGCATTGGAGAAGGAAATGGTAAACCACTCCAGCGTTCTTGCCTGGAGAATCCCAGGGATGGTGGAGCCTGGTGGGCTGCCATCTATGGTGTCGCACAAAGTTGGTCATAATTGAACTGATTTAGCAGCAGCAGCAGCAGCAGCAGCAGCAGCATACCATATTTATAAGGAAAATTAGAACTGTCCCCCTACCACTCTGATCTGAAATAGAATGCCTCCATTGAGGGGACAGAAATGTTGTCAAGCTATGTTAAAAGTCTGGCAGTTTCTGAATTGGGTGGACCAGCTTAAGGTCTGTGGCTACACACCAGTCAAGTAAGAGGTCCCAAAGTATCCTTTCTAGATTTCTGCTGCTTTGGACTATAAGCCAGACAAACCACATTCTCCAAACTCAAGATTTTACTACTGCATAGTATGAGTAATACAGGCTCTGAAATCCTGGCACGATTACCATATGATTAGAAAATATGGCAAGCCAAGAATTTTTTTCCTGCAGGAAGAAGGCATTTTCTGTCACTGTTTTCTCTTAAAGAAGTAATAACTCTCAGTCATATCTGAGGCGGGTATATGAAAACCTAATCTTGCAGTGGTCTCTGGATGGTTACATTGATTTAGGTAAATAAATGTATTAGTTTGGGCTCTTAAGCTTCATCCTGAGCAAGTAAATTAGTGGCATTTATGCAATAAATGTAATTCTAAGAAAAAAATTAAAATTAAGTTGGATTGTCGAAGGAGAAGATTGAGGGAAATGAAACAGAAAATGTGATAATTTAAAAAGCTCTTTGCCTTTCACAGAACCCTCATATCTCTACTGTCCTTACTCCCTTGTATCACTTTATTTTCCCCTGCCCCATACTGACTTTGTTGAAGGGTGAGGTGATGAGTTTTTAAATCAGTAGCTCCATTCACTAGTAAATTTCCCTGTAAAGAAGATTGAGGTACAACTTCTTTACCTGTTCTGCTTAAGGTCACAGGCTTTGGAGCCTTGTGGCCCAATCTGATTCCATTTCCTGTCTTTGCCCATTTCTACCTCCAAGCATCACATATCATCCAAAGACCATTTAGCTAGGGAAGCAAACATGATAGAAACTTGATCAGAGAATAACTGAGAATTACATAAAAGATTGTATCCCTGTGTGAACACAATGGAGTGGTGAGTCACTATACTAATCTCTTGGGAAAAGGCAAACAAACAAATGATTAAGCTGATGAATAAAGGGAAATGAAAGTGTCATATAACTTACATTTTTCTTATCTCAGTGTGAGAAAAATCAGTCTCTAATTTGGATAGTTTTTGAAAAGCTACCCAGGACCCCCAGTCAGCTACACACATTCAATGCCACCTGGTATTAGTCACTTAAAGGTTTCTTTTCCTTGTACCCAGAACTTTGCTGAAGAACCCCAAAACATGTTTTCAGTTTATAAGCCCATGAATGAGAGGTAGCCTGGCTCCAGTTCTGCAAACAGCACATTTTGCTACTTTGATAGAGTAATATGAATGTCAGGGTCCAGATCTCCCATCAAGGGAAATAGTAGCTGAGGGAAGCTGACTATCCATGCACGCATGCTTAGTTACTCAATTGTGTCTGACTCTCTGTGACACCATGGGATGTAGCCCACCAGGCTACTCTGTCCAAGGGGATTCTCCAGGCAAGAATACTGGAGTGGGTTGCTATGCCCTCCTCCAGGGGATTTTCCTAACCCAGAGGTTGAACCCAGGTCTCCTGCATTGCAGGTGGATGCCTTACCACCTGAGCCACCAGAGAAGCTCAGGAATACTGGTGTGGGTAACCTGTCTCTCCTCCTGGGGAATCTCCCTGACTCACAATGCTCTATGAGATGATGCCTTGCAATGGCTTTGATTCCACGTCCCTGCAGAACTCTGCTGAGTCCCCACTCCTTTCTGTTTTTATTTCTACAGGGAGACTCTCTGGATGAGCATTCATTAGAGCAGCTGAGAAATCTCAGATTAAAAAGTATGTTACCGTATGACTCTGATAACATTTTGACATAGCATGACATGGCAGGGTGGCTCAACAAATGGAAGGAATGCATCTTCATTAATTTTTGATAATGACAAAGTAAAAGTAACTATGAATAATATGTATCCAAGCGCTTAAGCCTTAAATTTGACACAAAAACATTTTGGTAACTAGCTTTAGGATGATGTAGAAAAGAAAAATCTCTGGTCTTACATTTAGATCTTTAATCCATTTTGAGTTTATTTTTGTGTGTGGTGTTAGAAAGTGATCTAGTTTCATTTTTTTACAAGTGGTTGACCAGTTTTCCCAGCACCACTTAAACAAATGGGATCTAATTAAAATTAAAAGCTTCTGCACAACAAAGGAAACTATAAGTAAGGTGAAAAGACAGCCTTCTGAATGGGAGAAAACAATAGCAAATGAAGCAACTGATAGACAACTAATCTCAAAAATATACAAGCAACTTATACAGCTCAACTCCAGAAAAATAAACGACCCGATCAAAAAATGGGCCAAAGAACTCAATAGGCATTTCTCCAAAGAAGACACACGGATGGCTAGCAAACACATGAAAAGATGCTCAACATCACTCATCATCAGAGAAATGCAAATCAAAACCACAATGAGGTACCATTTCACACCAGTCAGAATGGCTGCGATCCAAAAGTCTGCAAGCAATAAATGCTGGAG
>SJYV01031872.1:179877-233120 GCA_006410875.1 Neotragus pygmaeus | reverse complement strand
AAAAAAGAAAGAAAAAAGAAAAATCTAATTTACAGACAAGCAAATCTGGCATTTTGAAAGAAAGTGTGGAAAAAAATATTGATCTACTATCACTTGATTAATTTGAGGATATAAGTTCTCTGCAGATCCAGAGTATATAAACAAAATGAAATCCAGTTTTTCATTGAAATTTGGTTGACTGTTAAGAGTATAAATATTGATTTATACCAGATGCAAAAAAAAAAAAAATTCTATAGGGTAAGCATGTCCTCAACACCTAAACAAACACATATAAATTAAACACTGGAAGTTTAATTTGTACCTTTCAATGGATATCTCACAGTAATCTGACACTAGATGATGGCTGTAGGTGTATTTCAATTTTGGAGAAAAATTATTGGAGTAGAATTGGAGTAGATAGAATAATTTTGTAAAGGCACTAAATCAATATATAATGCTACTTTGGGGCTTCCCAGGTGGTTAAGTGGTAAAAAATCCACCTGCCAAGCAGGAGACGAGGGCTCATTACCTGGTTTGGGAATATCCCCTGGAGAAGGAAGTGGCAACACACTCTAGTATTCTTGCCTGGGGAATCCCATGGACAGAGGAGACTTATGGGCCACAAAGAGTCCATGGGGCCACAAAGAGTTAAGACACAACTTGAATGACTTTACAGCAGCAGCAACAGAAATACTACTTATATGACTGGCTAAAACTTAAGAGATATTTACTACACCTTTCAAGGAAACTTCTTAATCAAAATTTTAGATTATCAAGCTCTAGAGATAAGAACTCTTTAGGCTTGGATAGAGTAAGACTTCATAAGAAACTACTAAATAATTACTCTATTAGTGTGTGAGATGAGTGCACGCTAGTAAAGTAATGCTCAAAATTCTCCAACCAGGCTTCAACAATACACAAATTGCGAACTTCAAGATGTTCAAGCTGGTTTTAGAAAAGGCAGAGATCATTGCCAACATCCACTGGATCATGGAAAAAGCAAGAGAGTTCCAGAAAAATATCTACTTCTGCTTTATTGACTATGCCAAAGCTTTTGACTGTGTGGATCACAATAAACTGTAGAAAATTCTGAAAGAGGTGGGCATACCAGATCACCTGACCTGGCTCTTGAGAAACTTATATGCAGGTCAGGAAGCAACAGTTAGAACTGGACAAGGAACAACAGACTGGTTCCAAATAGGAAAAGGAGTGCATCAAGGTTGTATATTGTCACCCTGCTTCTTTAACTTCTATGCAGAGTACATCATGAGAAATGCTGGACTGCAGGAAGCACAAGCTGGAATCAAGATTGCCAGGAGAAATATCAATAACCTCAGATATGGAGATGATAACACCCTTATGGCAGAAAGTGAATAGGAACTAAAAAGCCTCTTGATGAAAGTGAAAGAATGAAAAAGTTGGCTTAAAGCTCAACATTCAGAAAACGAAGATCAAGGCATCTGGTCCCATCACCTCATGGGAAATAGATGGGAAAACAGTGGAAACTGAGATAATTTTTTTAGGGGGCTCCAAAATGACTGCAGATGGTGATTGCAGCCATGAAATTAAAAGACATTTACTCCTTGGAATGAAAGTTATGACAAACTTAGACAGTATATTAAATAGCAGAGACATTACTTTGCTGACAAAGGTCCATCTAGTCTAGGCTATGGTTTTTCCAGTAGTCATGTATGGATGTAAGAGTTGGACTGTGAAGAAGCTGAGCACCGAAGAATTGATGCTTTTGAACTGTGGTGTTGGAGAAGACTCTTGAGAGTCCCTTGGACTTCAAGGAGAGTCAACCAGTCCACCCTAAAGGAGGTCAGTCCTGGCTGTTCATTGGAAGGACTGATGCTAAAGATGAAACTCCAATGCTTTGGCCACCTGATGTGAAGAGCTGACTCATTTGAAAAGACCCTGATGCTGGGATTGAGGGCAGGAGGAGAAGGGGATGACAGAGGATAAGACGGTTGGATGGCATCCCCGACTCAACCGGCATGGTTTGGTTGGACCCCAGGAGTTGGTGATGGACAGAGAGGCCTGATGTGCTGCAACTCATGGTGTTGCAAAGAATTGCACACAACTGAGCAACTGAACTGAACTGAACTGAACCAAATAATATTTAGATAGTAATCATTTGATATTACAATAGTGTGTAAAATTAATGTATGAGTAAGAAAAATATTTGTGTATTGCTAATTAAGAATATGATTTAACCATTCATCATTGGTATGATATATTCAAAGTTTGGGCTTCTCTTGTGACTCAGACGAAAAAGAAATTGTCTGCAATGCAGGAGATCCAGGTTCTATCCCTGGGTTGAGAAGATCCCCTGGAAAAGAGAAAGACTCCCCATTCTAGTATTCTTGCCTGGAGAATTCCATGGACAGAGGAGCCTGGTGGGCTACAGTCCATGGGATCACAAAGAGTTAGACATGATTGAGTGACTCACACCTTCACTCCAACTTTCATTCAAAGTGTATTCCTTCAAAGCAAATGTATTAATTTTTTTTTAATCATTAATTCTGATTTTGTACAGTGACACTGAATAATATATTCATGACATAGCTACAGTCATAGATTGTTTTGTCACATCACAAATAGGAATAAATATAAAAGAAAGGAAAGGAAATGTGATAGTCTTCATTAAAGTTAAAAATAAGGCTTCATTAAAAGACATAATTAAGAAAATGAACAGGCAAACCAAAGACTGGAGAAAACATTCTCAAAAGATATACTTGACATATTTTACTGGGACATACCAAGAAGCCTTACAAGTCATTAATAATATGAAGCTTAAAAAAATAGTCAAGAATTGGAATATATACTTTCAGAGGAAGACAAACGATTGATGATTACATGAAAAGATATTCAATATCACTAGAAAAATGTATATTAAAACTCACACTGAAATATCTTTACACAAACAGTGAAATTATGAAAATGAAAACAATTAACAGTTCCAAGTGTTGAAAGAATGTGAAGTAACTGAAAAATCGTCTGTGTCGATAGCAGGAGTGTAAAATGGCATAATCACTTTCGAAAAAGGTTTGGTAATTTCTTTAAAAATTAAGCATATGTCTACCATAAGACTCAGCAATTCCACTCCTAAATATTTACTAAAGACAAATGAAAGCATACAACCACAGAAAAGGACTTTCACAAGAGCTCTTTTATCATCATCATAATTTTTTAACACTGATTTGATCATTTGGATAAATGAGGTGGTGTGCGTGTGCTAAGTCGCTTTGGTCGTGTCTGACTCTTTCCGAACCTATGGACTGTAGCCCACCAGGCTCCTCTGTAAATGGGATTTCCCAAGCAAGAATCCTGGAGTGGTTGCCATTTCCTAACACAAACTTCCACTCAATGGGAAACACACCTATTTAACACTAGTTGTTTCAGAAGATAGAGTTCCCTACCCTGACCTAAACAAAACAGAAAACAATTTTGAAGGTACTCTGGGCTCCAATCTCAATTTGAAATTTTATGTTACAAAGATTTTCCAAATTCATAATTGAAAGGCCCTTTTAGTTTGGTTCATATGTGTTAATGTTAATTTTCTAAATGCATTTCACTAACCAATAACGTAAGAAGGAAGAAAATATATCCTTCAGAAAACAAAGGCACATAAGAAAATAATAAAAATAAAAGGAAACGGCTAGTAATGTGTGCTGTGTGCTTAGTCAGTTGTGTCTGACTCTTTTGCAACTCATTGGATTGTGGCCCACTAGGCTCCTCAGTCCATGGGATTTCCAGGCAAGAATACTGGAGCGGGTTGTCATTTCCTTCTCCAGGGAATCTTCCCAACCCAGAGATCGAACTCACGTCTTTTGTGTCTCCTGCATTGCAGGTGGATTCTTTACCTGCTGAGCCATAATAATACTCTATTTTAAATATTTATTGTCTCTCCTCTTCCACAGACTTGCGAGCTTTTATTCTTTCTCCTTCTGGGAAAAAAGATAGTTTCAATAGTTGGAAAGGCAATTATGTTTTCCAAAATATTCTCTGGAGAGTGATAGTCTGTCCTTGGTCACAGGAGCTGTAGTTAATTTTCCAGGAGTGATGATGACACATCACGGTACTAGATTAAGCTGGCCTGGCAGTCTCAGTTTAAGTAATTCACTGTGCAACATTTCCATTCCAAGGAGTAGCAGTGTTTCCTCTCCCTCAGCCAAAAGCCTCCTCAAGAGGGAGCTACTTCTGACCTGCCAAAGGTTTAGCAGCTTCAGGCATTCTCCAGGGAATTGCCTAATGACCTCATTATGACAAGTGACATTTAATGGTGACAAAGTCATCAATCCAGAGATGTGTTACAAGTTGTATACACGTCGGGTAGAGATAAAGCAAACACACCTCTGTCATTCAACATGACCATAAATTTGGGTGACCAGCTCTTCATTCCTGCACAAGAAACAGTTTCATCATTAATTCTGCAGAACAGATAGATGGGCAATGTGGAGATTAAACTAGTCTATTTTCCTGTAAGTGTTAGTTATCTTTCCCCAATAAGAGGAAGAATTAACATTTATTGAAAGCCTAGCCCCATTGCTAAGCATCTAATATAAATGATCTCATCAGCTTTCCCCTTTATAAATGAAGAAACATACCTAAGAAGTTTATTTTTTTATATGTCAAATATATATATATATATTTTTTTTTTTTTTTTTACTTTATTTTACTTTACAATACTCTATTGGCTTTGCCATACATCGACATGAATCCACCACAGGTGTACACGAGCTCCTAGAAGTTTAAAGTTGTCTGAGGTCACACAGTTAACAGGTACTGGAGCCCAGGAATTAACCCTAGGACTGATTTGATGTTCAAATTCTCTAAAACCAACTACTGCATTTTCTCCCTGCCCCTTTAAATTACATGGGAAAAGATCATGAGTGAGCCGCTTATGGAGCAAAGAAAAACACATTTGGAGGAATACTTTATCAGGGAATCCATTTAGAAGTGTTTACTGAAAATCTTCTTCATGCAAGTCAGAAGAGCCTAATCTGTTACCTGCAAAAAAGGACAGCAAACAAAGGACATACACATTCAGAAACTAAGACACAGCTTTTCAAAATGGGAATGCTGCAGTAAAAAATGCTAAATGTGCAAGCAGCTAAAACTAAAGAGGAAAAAACATTGCACTATAAAAACTAAAAGAAAAGAACCGCTTCTGAAAACCAGTTAACAATGCTGCTCAGACATCAGTGATATTTAACTATAGAGTACAGACTAGATCCATTATGCTACTGACAGACTTGTGCTTTAAAATTCATTAAATTCAAAGGACTCCAATTCATGTGAATCAACATTCGCAGTGATATCAAAGGAAATGAGCAAATTGCAAACAAAAAAGACAATTTAGCAACATTAACTACTGACTTTCTGACAGAAAGTTAATCTGACAAATTAGCAGAAGAATAGAGCTGTTACTGCAAACATCTAGATGAAAAGTAAAAAATTCAATTAATAAATTGTTGGTCTATATGATGCCTGACACTAGGTTTAATAAGCTGGTGTATCAATTCATCAAAAACAAAAGAAAAAGAGGGAAAAGCATGCTTTTTTCTATTTCCTTATGGAAAAGCATGCTATAAACGACTGGTAATAACAAAACAGACTTGAAGGAAGTATGGTTGCAACAAACTTGATAATACGGGTCTTAGGAAACAATTTAGTTTTCTAAATTTCAGTTATTTTCCCAAAGACTCAGTGACTAGAACTCAGAGTTTATTTCCACCAATTCTGCTTAAATTTTGTCTAAAGAGTTACTAATCCCAAGATGTTGATTAAAAATTGTTTATAGTACAAAATCACAAAGGGACTTAGGTAACTACAAGGAAACACAAAAAGGTTAGTCATTTTGATGTCTAAGGCCTGTCAGAGGGAAAACTGCACCAAACACTCGAACAGGTAAGGGAGAATTTCTTCAAGTTTGCTGTAGTAGGAGAGACCAGAACCAAAATCTGAACTCAACCAGGCTAAAGCAAACGGTGAGAGGATTTTTAAACCCAAGGAGATTCAACCAGTCCGTTTTGAAGGAGGTCAGCCCTGGGATTTCTTTGGAGGGAATGATGCTGAAGCTGACACTCCAGTACTTTGGACACCTCATGAGTAGAGTTGACTGGAAAAGACTCTGATGCTGGGAAGGACTGGGGGCAGGAGGAGAAGGGGACGACCGAGGATGAGATGGCTGGATGGCATCACGGACTCGATGGACGTAAGTCTGGGTGAACTCCGGGAGTTGGTGATGGACAGGGAGGCCTGGCGTGGTACGATTCATGGGGTTGCAGAGAGTCGGACGCAACTGAGCAACTGAACTGACCTGAACTGAAGAATCAGTTGCTAATCTCTTAACCTAAAGGAAAACAACAACTTTGTATCTTCCTGACAGCAGCTGGTTTTAGAACTTCCACCAAGGTACCCACCAAAAGTGAGGCTGTTACCCTCCCACAGAACTAGAAGATAAATAAAACTGACAAGAGGCTTAAATATATCTCAAAAGGGCAGAGAAATAATTCGTAATTATAAGTTTAATTTTAAAATCTTTTAATTCATTTATTTATTTTACTTTACAATATTGTATTGGTTTTGCCATACATTGACATGAATCAGCCATGGGTGTACATGTGTTGCCCATCCTGAACCCCCCTCCCACCTCCCTCCCCATTCCATCCCTCTGGGTCATCCGAGTGCACCAGCCCCTAGTACCCTGTACCATGCATTGAACCTGGACTGGCAATTCGTTTCACATATCATAATATACACGTTTCAATGCCATTCTCCCATATTATCATGCCCTCTCCCTCTCCCACAGAGTCCAAAAGACTGTTCAATACATCTGTGTCTCTTCTACTATCTCACATACAGGGTTATCATTACCATCTTTCCAAATTCCATATATATGCGATGGATCATGGAAAAAGCAAGAGAGTTCCACAAAAAACACCTATTTCTGCTTTATTGACTATGCCAAAGCCATTGACTGTGTGAATCACAATAAACTCTGGAAAATTCTGAGCGAGATGGGAATATCAGAGCACCTGACCTGCATCTTGAGAAATCTGTATGCAGGTCAGGAAGCAACAGTTAGAACTGGACATGGAACAACAGACTGGTTCCAAATAGGAAAAGGAGCACGTCAAGGCTGTATACTGTCACCCTGCTTATTTAACTTACACGCAGAGTACATCATGAGAAACGCTGGANTCCAGTGTTCTTGCCTGGAGAATCCCAGGGACAGGGGAGCCTGGTGGGCTGCTGTCTCTGGGGTCGCAGAGTCGGGCATGACTGAAGCGACTTAGCAGCCGCAGGGATGAAGGAATCAAAAGCTGAAATAAGCCTGGGTCCTGCCAGTTCCATGGACTCACCTAAATTCTCTCACATGGAAAAAACAAACAGCACATTGTTAAATCTGCTACAGTGTGGGGCTTTTTATCACAGAGAGTTAAATGTAATTCTAAGCAATATGCAAATTTTACTCATTTCTGTTCATTGTTCTGGAACAGAAGTATTGGTAAAGGGGAGAGTCTGTGATCCAACTTTGTCCCTATATTATTACCTAGTACCTATTTTTTAAGCCAACTTTTGTGTGGTGATTTGTTATTTTTAAAGTATTTCATATATACATGTAAATTTAAATTATGTATACTGTTTACATACATAATTTTTGCTACATCTTCTGATGTTTTTACATTGTTCGCCATAATATTCCTTTACAATGTTTTAATCTCTTCTATGTCTGCATTTCTGTACCTTTTTTATTNTGTTATTTTTAAAGTATTTCATATATACATGTAAATTTAAATTATGTATACTGTTTACATACATAATTTTTGCTACATCTTCTGATGTTTTTACATTGTTCGCCATAATATTCCTTTACAATGTTTTAATCTCTTCTATGTCTGCATTTCTGTACCTTTTTTATTCCTAACATTTTATTTGTGTTTTTTCATTGCAAATTTATCTATTTTATATTTTTTTGGAGAATAAATTTTTGGCTTTTTTCATACTATTTTAATTTTGTTTCCTATTTCATTCATTTCAGTTCTTCTTTTTATTGTCTCCTTTATTCTGCTTCTTTGGATTTAATTGACTCTTTTATCTTTAATTTCTTAATTTAGGTTCCTAGTTCATTAATTTTTAGCCCTTTTTAATTTTGCTGCTTAAATTAGAATTTTTCTTTAAGATATCATTATTGTTCTGACTACACATTTTGATATGTCCTAGCTTACTTACTATTTACTCTAGCTGTTTTACTTACTACATATTTTGATATGTTCTATCTTACTATTTAGTTAACATTATTTTAAATTTCATTATGATTTCTCCTTTTACCTATGAGTAGTTTAGAAATGTATGTTTTATGTCCAAATATAAGGAGAGGGTCAAATTTATATCATGTCAATGATTTCTAAACTAACTGCATTATATAAAGAAATCATGGTCTAGTGTTACTCTAATGTAATTAAAATATGTTTATACTTGATTTGTAACCAGGCAAATGGTCATTTTTGTTAATGTTTGTCCTGTTACATAATTGTTACATGTTGCTATTGTTCAATCACTAAGTCATATCTGGCTCTCTGAGACACCATGGACTGTATCACCGGTCTCCTGTATGTACAAGGCCCGTCTGTCCTCCACTATCTCCCAGAGTTTGTTCAAATTCATGTCCATTGAGTCTGTGAAGCTATCTTACCATCTCATCCTCTGCTGCCCTCTTCTCCTTTTGCCTTCAGTCTTTCCCAGCATCAGGGTTGGAGCTTCAGCATCAGTCCTTCCAATGAATTTTCAGGGTTGATTTCCTTTAGGATTGATTGGTTTGACCTTCCTGCAGTTCAAGGGACTCTCAAGAGTCTGCTCCAAGCACCACAATTCAAAAGTATCAGTTTTTTGGTGCTCAGCCTTCTTTATGGACCAACTCTCACATCCATGAATGACTACTGGAAAAACAATAGTTTTGACTACCGGGACCTTTGTAGGCAAAGTGATATCCCTGCTTCTTAATATGCTGTGTAGGTTTCATCATAGCCTTTCTTTCAAGGAGCAAGCATCTTTGAATTTCATGGCTGAAGCCACCATTTACAGTGATTTTGGAGCCTGATAAAATAAAATCTGTCACTGCTTCCACTTTTTCCCCTTCTATTTGCCATGAAGTGAGAACACTGGATGCCATGGTCTTAGTTTTTTGAGTGCGAAGTTTCAAGTCAGATTTTTCACTCTCCTCTTTCACCCTCATCAAGAGGCTCTTTAGTTCCTCTTCACTTTCTGCTATTAGAGTGGTATCATCTGCATATATAAGGTTATTGATATTTCTCCTGACAATCTGAATTTCAGCTTGTGATTCATCCACCATTTGTGACATCATGTGACATTCATCCAGCTTGTTACATCACGCCCAGCATTTTGCATGATGTACTCTGCATATAAGTTAAATAAACAGGTTGACAATATACAGTCTTGTCATTATCCTTTCACAATTTGGAACCAGGCAGTTGTTCCATGTCCAGTTCTGTTGCTTCTTGACCCACATACAGGTTTCTCGGAAGACAGCTAAGGTCTTCTGGTATTCCCATCTCTTTAAGAATTTTTCAGTTTATTGTGATCCACACAAGGCTTTAGTGCTTCAGTGAAGCAGAAGTACATGTTTTTTTTCTGGAATTCCCTTGCTTTCTTCATAATGGCAGGTTCTGTATAAGTAGGGTTTTCATAGGACCAATTGGTCTATGTGAATCTTAGTTATGCTTATTGTCGCAATTGTAATCATTTACAGGACCCCTCTCACTCACAAAAGTTTACCATAAATTTTGGCTGTAAACATTATACTATTATAAAATCTAACATAAATTAAAACTTATCGATTGTGAAATTCAAGTCTTCCATATCCAAACTAATTTTTTTTTCCATTTGATCTGATAAATGAGAGAGATTTGTTGAAATCTCCATTATGGTGATGTATCTATCACTTTCTTCCTGCAATTCTATTGATTTTGGCTTTATTTATGCTAAATATATATATATATATATATATATTTTAGATACATAGATGTTTACAATTGTCATAGCTTCCAAATGGGTTGAATCTTCTTTTTTCACTGATTGCTTTCTCTTACTAACTCATTTTTGATTTTAGTAGATATTTCAGCTAAAAATAATAAAAATAAATAGCCACAAAACTTTATCTTAGTTTGTATTTTCTTGTTTTTCCTTTTTTTACTTTCATACTTTTGTTTTATACAAGGCAAGTCTAAAAAAGTATACCTATGTACTTAAGAATACCTATGTATTTTAACTCTATAAGAGACAGGGACAAAAACTGAAAACAAGGTCAGCTGATTCAGAAATCCCTGTTGTCTTCAATAATAATCACAAACATTGATTCAATGCCCAACTGAAACAGGTACTCTACTAAGACATATATATATNGACAATATACAGTCTTGTCATTATCCTTTCACAATTTGGAACCAGGCAGTTGTTCCATGTCCAGTTCTGTTGCTTCTTGACCCACATACAGGTTTCTCGGAAGACAGCTAAGGTCTTCTGGTATTCCCATCTCTTTAAGAATTTTTCAGTTTATTGTGATCCACACAAGGCTTTAGTGCTTCAGTGAAGCAGAAGTACATGTTTTTTTTCTGGAATTCCCTTGCTTTCTTCATAATGGCAGGTTCTGTATAAGTAGGGTTTTCATAGGACCAATTGGTCTATGTGAATCTTAGTTATGCTTATTGTCGCAATTGTAATCATTTACAGGACCCCTCTCACTCACAAAAGTTTACCATAAATTTTGGCTGTAAACATTATACTATTATAAAATCTAACATAAATTAAAACTTATCGATTGTGAAATTCAAGTCTTCCATATCCAAACTAACTTTTTTTTTCCATTTGATCTGATAAATGAGAGAGATTTGTTGAAATCTCCATTATGGTGATGTATCTATCACTTTCTTCCTGCAATTCTATTGATTTTGGCTTTATTTATGCTAAATATATATATATATATTTTAGATACATAGATGTTTACAATTGTCATAGCTTCCAAATGGGTTGAATCTTCTTTTTTCACTGATTGCTTTCTCTTACTAACTCATTTTTGATTTTAGTAGATATTTCAGCTAAAAATAATAATAATAAATAGCCACAAAACTTTATCTTAGTTTGTATTTTCTTGTTTTTCCTTTTTTTACTTTCATACTTTTGTTTTATACAAGGCAAGTCTAAAAAAGTATACCTATGTACTTAAGAATACCTATGTATTTTAACTCTATAAGAGACAGGGACAAAAACTGAAAACAAGGTCAGCTGATTCAGAAATCCCTGTTGTCTTCAATAATAATCACAAACATTGATTCAATGCCCAACTGAAACAGGTACTCTACTAAGACATATATATATATATATATTCCCTGCTATTTCCATTAAATGCTAATGCTTAAGATCATATATGGTTTTAGTATGTGATAGATGTTTTAATATAAATGAAACAATATATAGAAAACCAAGGCAATCATTTGAAGGTGTTTTCTTTTCTTGTGCCAGTTAAACGCTGTACTATGAAATCAGATTGAAGGAAAAATTAACGGTTTTAAATCTAGGTTAGATGTACACATGATTTCTTCCATTTCCAGTTATTGTTGGTGAGCACTTTAGGTCAGCCTGTCTGTACTTCGGCACTTCGACAGAAACAACATGAGTATGTTGCTATTTTTGAAACTGCTAATAGTGACAGGGATGGTCCCCTGCTGTGAAAGTCATCAGAAATTCAGCTACTTTATTTTAACCTACAATCTCAGTCATTTATGAAACTGCTGGTTTGATATCAGAGCCTCAAATGATACTTCTTAGGAAGCTGCTCCAAAGGCTAGATCCCATGGAACTAGAAGCTTTCTCTTCTTTTTCCTTTCTTTCTTTTTTTCTTTTTGAACTTCTATGTTTAGATTCGACCTGGTTTGCAATTGGAAGACCTTAAAGTCTCCTAGATTGACTCTTTTCAGCAGTTACGTAGAATATGACAGCACAAGGTCCATTTGAATATCTTTGATACTTATTTACCTTCATCTGATTTTCTGTTTGCAGCCCCTCAAACCTAATTTTTATTGAGCCAATTATTTTTTTAAGGGGAAAAATTCTGTACAGTATAATGGAATTATGTCCTTACTTACTTTGCTTCTCTCTGGAAAACAGTTGTCACGTTTACTTATCAACAGCACAGCTGCTGCCCCACATGACTGCTGGGTGACAAGCTCTCAGTGCAGGCTGACTGTCCCCTAGACCCTAAAGTCCCTTCTGTCCCAGGCCAGGAGGCTATAGGATTTCATGAGCTTATTACTGAGGTTGTTGCTTTAGGTTCCTACTTGAACTTTAACTTACTCACTTATTCAACAGACTTTATTCTTTGAGTACCTTCTGTGGGCTAAGTATTTTTCACAATCTAGTAGGAAGACAGGCAAGGGATATAGTAAGTTTAAAAAAAATAGAGAAGTATAACATCAGAGACAATAAGTAATATAAAGAGAATCCTCTAATATACCAGTTTTCTTGTTACTGAGTTCCTAACATATTCTCCATGCTCACCTCTGGTATCTCCACTGTAGGAAGTCACTACCAGTAACTGGCTAGTCCCATTTTTAGTTTGTTGCACTTGAACCAATATTCTCCTTCACTCCTGCTCTCAGATGCCTTTAACAGTAATCTTTGTTAGGACAGTGACCATGTCTGTCTTGCTTAACCCAGTGTTCTCAGCAGCTAGCACCGTGCCTGATACATGCTTAATAAATATCTACTAAGTATATAATCAAAGAATAACCTTAGAAATCACATGAACCCTTGCTAAGCACTCACATCCCATCTTTTCCCCAGACCACATCACCACATTATTATGTCAGTTCAGTCACTCAGTCATATCCGACTCTTTGCGACCCCATGGACTTCAGCACTCCAGGTGTCCCTGTCCATCACCAACTCCGGGAGTTTACTGAAACTCATGTCCATTGAGTTGGTGATGCCATCCAACCATCTCATCCTCTGCCATCTTCTTCTCTTGCTGCCTTCAATCTTTCCCAGCATCAGAGTCTTTTCAAATAAATCAGTTCTCCGCATCAGGTGGCCAAAGTATTGGAGTTTCAGCTTCAGCATCGGTCCTTCCAATTCAGGATTGATTTCCTTTAGGATGGATATATTCTCATATCACATATTTCCATTTTGGCTCACATACCTTTGTGGCCACACTTGCCACTCCCTGGCAGGCTCCCTCTTTTCCATTCTCTGACTCAGGGTCTCCTTTGGGATTCCCATTTTTCATCTACTAACCTGACTCTGACATGTTCCTTAAAGATTCAAAGCTGTGAGAACACAAAACCTGCCATGGAAGAGAGCCAGAGCTTCTGGAAGAAGACTGCATACTAGTGGGTATTTGACAGTGCTGCCTTTGTAAGTAATAAGTGGTTTGACATTCAAGACTCTTTAGGAAGGTGTGTATGGAATAACAGTCAGCTGCCAGGGAGGTTTAATTATCACAAAGGTTATGGCTGTGCTGTACATATTTTTTTAAGATATCTAATATCTAATTGTCAGGCAGTTAGATTGTACTTTTTTCAGACTGTTGGGGTTTTTTGGTTTAATGAGACACTGCACTGCTTCTTCACAGATCACTGACCATTGTTTGAAGCACTGTGATGATAACTGCATTTAAAGTTATTGAGCTTGAGTTTAAATAAATTATACAGAGGTCAAAGAACACATACTTGGTGTTTCATAAAGAGACAGAACCAGTGAATCACAGCTTCCAAGAGAAAGAAAAACGTTTTCTAAAAACTCATACTCTGCATCTCACTGATGGGTTTTTCTATAGGCATCCATTGTTATGTTAAAATAAATAATTTTTGTAAATGATCCCTGAAACTTGTCTGTAGGTTATATGAAAAATTTCACATCTTTTATTTAATTAGGTTGGGACTAAGCAATAGTATTAAAGTTAAGCTGGCCAAACACTGAATTATAAGGTTAAACAGTAAGAATTTTCTATTTATTTTCAAGTAGGTAGAAAACAAAACTCATCATTGAAACATGCTTATATAAATGATGTTGCTTTCTATAGATTTAAAAAATATATTACAGTTTTGTGAAAATTGTGAAAATCAGTCATTTTTATAAACCTTGTTTTGGTATTCTCTTAATTTACATATTAAGCACATTTAGAATTAGATAATGACATTTAAATAAACAATATCTTCATAAAAGAAAAGTGGGTGAGTTGGTAATTGAGCTCCAACTATTTGCCAGACATTGTATTAGAAGCTCCCATATGTGATCCTGTTTAGTGTGTACCACAACTTTATCATATGAGCACAATTATCTGTATTAAGAAGCAGAAAAGAAGCTTCAAATTATACAGCTAGTAAAAGGGAATACCATGACTTAAAGAATTTTTACTTGATCACATTCTCTAAATTTCAAATTTTACTTAATGCTATATTTAGTAAATCTCAGATATATCTATCTAAACAAGATATGTTATAATGTTTATTTAAATAATATAAATATTGTAATAATTAATGGCACCATTATAGTCTGTTTTCTTAACAAGATATTAATATATAAACACACACATATTATACCTGATTTATCAAAATGATACCTAGAAGTTTGTGGTAGATGCTATAAACTCTGTCATTTAACTCCTTTCACTAAGTCCTCTATAATATAGGCTAAAAGTTAAAATACTGAATTCTGTAGTACCCCTTACTAGTAGTAGTCATATGACACAGTTCTTGCCAAGGAACAACTGTGAAGGTTCTGCGTTTTCTAGTTCCCTTTCGATCTAGCTTGGAACAGATACATGAGGCTGGACTTGCAGCCATCATCACTAGGATGGTAGCCCTGGAAATCAGAAGGAGCCTGATATCCACAATGGCTTATTTAGAAATGGACAGAATCAGCTGTCAGACTGGAGAAACATGGGACTGCCTTGTCATCAAGCATGGAATTACACAATGTTGCCAGGTGACCCTGCCTCTATTCTGAACTTTAAGCTCCTCATAACAAGTGTCTTTAAGATTTTTCTACAGAAATGGTATGTGGTAAAGACAGTCTAAAGAATAGTTATTGCTGGCCAATAAAAGTCACTATGAGTAGTCCAAGAGCAATCAGGAGAGTAAAACTATCTAAGTCTTACCAATAAAATAATTACCATTGAAATTTCTTATCTAATTTTAATTTCTCAGTCTCTACTTACAGAAATAGTTGTACAACTTCGGAAGAAACATATACCTGTTCAGAATGTTAGAGACCCTCAGACTCCAAACTATCTCCCAAACAGAACAAAATGTTCTAATAAGACTTTCTAACTCCAGGTACAAGTCACTCTACCATTCTATAATTATTAGAGCATCAGATATTCCCTCTAATTCCCTAACAAAAGTTTGTCACACAAATTTTTATATAGTGTCATTGCATCAGCACTCAAATTATCTCATCTTTATTCCCATTATGTTTAAGCATTTTTGCTTCTGACACCTCAGAACCTTCTCTCAACTGTCTTAGTAAATCAGTCTTCCATTTTCATATGGTTCTAAACTCTCCAAGTTTAGGTTAAAAAAACTAAGATCATGGCATCCAGCCCCATCACTTCATGGCAAATAGAAGGGGAAAAAAAAGAAACATTAACAGACTTTATTTTCTTGGCCTCCAGAATCACTGCTAAGGTAACTACAACCATGAAGTTAAAAGATGCTAGCTCCACGGGAAAAAAAGCTATGACAGACGTAGACAGCATATTAAAAAGCATTTTCCATATAGTTATTATTATTTTTTAATTTTCGGATGTGAGATTTGGACCATAAAGAAGGCTGAACACCTTCTTTCAAACAGTGGTGCTAGAAAAGACACCACAGGACTCTCTCAAGGCCTTGACAGTCCCTTGGACTGCAAGGAGATGAAACCAGTCAATCCTAAAGGAAATCAACCCTGAAAATTCGTTGGAAGGACTGATGCTGAAGCTGAAGCTCCAATATTTTGGCCACTTAATGCAAAGAGCTGACTCATTGGAAAAGACCCTGATGCTGGGAAAGAGTAAGGTCAGGAGGAGAAGGAGGTGACAGAGGATGAGATGGTTGGATGGTATTGTCAACTCAAGGGACAAGAATTTGAGCAAACTCTGGAGACAGTGAAGGATAGGGAAGCCTGGGATGCTGCAGTCCATAGGGTTGCAAAAAGTCAGACACCGACTGAGCAACTGAACAACAAAAAACTGTATAGGGAGTGAGGAAATGGAAGAAGACAGGGCAAAGAAGAAGGAGGAAGACAGGAGTCAGCTGGGTCAACCAAAGGACTTTTAAGAAACAGGATTAGATTATTCTAAGTGAAGGTAAGAGCTAAGTTTCATGATGTAGTTAAAGTCATACATATTGGAGAGACATATGTGTGCTTAGCCGCTCAGTCATGTCCAGCTTTTTGTGACCACATGGACTGCAGCCCTCCAGGCTCCTCTGTCCATGGAGATTCTCCAGCCATAATACTGGAGTGGGTTGCTGTGCCCTCCTCCAGGGGATCATCCTAACCCAGGAATTGAACACAGGTCTTCCGCATTGCAGATGGATTCTTTATCGACTGAGCCACCAGGTAAGCCCAAGAATACTGGAGTGGGTGGCCTATCCCTTCTCCAGGCGATCTTCCCAACCCAGGAATCGAACCCAGGTCTCCTGCATTGCAGACAGATTCTTTACCATCTGAGCCACCAAAATAGCTCCCTGAATGATTACAAATATATATATATATATATATATATGTGTGTGTGTGTGTGTGTGTGTGTAAAATGCACATGTGTATATATTTTTGTGAAGTAAACTAAAACACAGATATTACAGCTATTATTTCACAGGATTCTAGATTTGAAACAATGCATTAACTGACCCAGAAATAATTTGTCTGGAAAAGTTTCTTTACAGTTATTTTAAGTAAAAGAGGTGTAAACTGAAATGTTTCAAACTCAAAACTAATTCTGTGGCTGAAAAGATAAGATTCAACACCTTCTGGAAGTCCCTTATATAAACTGGTGAGCTAAGTAAGTTAGACGTTTTTAAAGAGATCAATAGAATTGATAGCGAAAGTGTCATCTGTAATTTTATGTATTCATTATGAGTGACTTGAAGATATAGGTTAATAGAGTATTTTCTTTAATGCATATAATGGAATTTCTATATTATTATGACACAGTCCTTCAGTATGTGCCTGGATTGAAATGCCTAGACAGTCTTAAGCTGCCAAAGAATGTTAGATCACTGCAAAGGTACCTAAAAGATCAGATATATTTCTCCCTGGGGATCAGAAAGGAAAATAAGTTTGTCTTTTTTCTAAATACTTCTTTTATAATAAAAATGTACCTTATAATAAAAATTAATTACAGATTATCTTTGAGTTACAATTAGAGCTTACATTCAAAGAGAATATGCATGATAGCTACTAAAAAGCATAAAAGATAATACTGCTCTAACTATATTAATAATGGATTATTGCTTAAAGAATTCATCTAAAACTTTAGAAATCCAGATTTTAAGTGAAAGATAAAAGTAAAATCTTTAGGTCTGCTGCTATCTACTTTGAATGCACTTTTAAAGGAATTAGGAACATTCTCTATTGCTGTTATAGATTATTAACAAGAATGAGAACCATATGATTAATTCTGTATTCCTCTTCACTTCATATTAAAAAAAAATAGTGAGAAAGAGAACTTTAAAATATGAAAGAATTTTTAAAAAGATTTTCAAAGTTAGGTAGTACCTTTTATTTTTTTTTCTTTTTTTACTGTTTCGTGGCTCTTCCCCGCCCATCACACTTAATCCTTCCCTTAATTCATCCACATTGCCTGAGCTTTAGTGAAAGGAGGCGTTCTCCTCCTAACTTTGGTGGTGTGGGTGGATTTTTAGACTAGGAGGCTGTAAAAGAGAAATCAGAGCTGACATTTTTTGATGCTAGGGCTGCCAGTAAATTCTGGGTGGAGATGAATTAAGAAGTAACAGGGAGTTTAGATGATAGTCCTAAAATGTTGTGTAAGAGAGAGGACTCTGGTAGCAGGTGGAGAAGTGGTTGCAAAAGGAGACCCAAAGTGTACAACTGGGAATCAGAGGGACTGCTAAGA
The DNA here is from genome assembly GCA_006410875.1 of Neotragus pygmaeus. Taxonomy (NCBI): domain Eukaryota; kingdom Metazoa; phylum Chordata; class Mammalia; order Artiodactyla; family Bovidae; genus Neotragus; species Neotragus pygmaeus. The sequence goes on along the minus strand of SJYV01031872.1, from coordinate 214,999 downwards.
CTGGCTGGGACCCTCCCACACTCAGAGTGAGGAAAATACCCCTTCAATGCCTCTGTGAGTGATAAGAAGCAGAGGGATGGATAGAATGCTGCAGAAAGCCCATGATAGTACCCAGCCAGCTGTGGCAGGTAGAGACTACAAGTCCCAGCATGCCCTGAGCCCAGGTCACCTTGCCTGCTGGGAGGTGTAGTTGAGTAATGAGAGCCTGAGATGGCTTGGTGCCCAGCAGAGCTGGTGCCCAGTTTGGGAGAAGAGGTGAAGCCAGCAGTCCTTCTTTGTCCCTGCTAATGTTTTGACAGGGAGGGAAGGAAGTTGGGAGGAGGTGTTCCTAGTTTTCAATGTAAACCAGGAAACTCTGTGGGGATGTAGATGGGAGGGAAGAGGAAAGAGGCTGGGGGCTGGGGAAGGAATTTCTATAGCAGGTGGTGCAGAGATACCAAGCAGCCAACGCAAATGTGTACATGTTTGAGTGTGTTTATAGGAGGGGTCAGTTTATGTTGCCTCATTTTTCTCAGATGGGGTTTTCTTACAATTCTGTGAAACGATCTTCAGAAAACCTATTCCCTATCATTCCTTTGTACAATGTATCTAAAGAAGTGAATTTAAGTCAAANGGGGTCAGTTTATGTTGCCTCATTTTTCTCAGATGGGGTTTTCTTACAATTCTGTGAAACGATCTTCAGAAAACCTATTCCCTATCATTCCTTTGTACAATGTATCTAAAGAAGTGAATTTAAGTCAAAAAGACTTTGGGTTTTGTCTTTGGGGCCAAAAACAAACCCATTCTGGGTTATGTCCTCTTTTCCTTTCTGGGATCAATCTCCCCCACCTCCTGATGAGAGGTGATCCTGAGATTCTGAAATGTAGGCTGAGTCATGATCTTGGCAAATCTTCCCAGAATGGGAAACAGTGCTGGTGCTGGGTCTTCCCAGGAGAACTGGGATCTAGGATCTGAGATCTAGGATTTTCAAAGTTAGGTAGTACCTTTTAAAAGGAAATAGCTTTAAAACAATAACAATCTAAGAATTATGTACAACTCTCCTAATACTTGAGATTATTTCCGTTTGTAAAAGAGAAAGGATCGGAGAAGTAATACTTGATATCAAAGAAAATATAGCTTTTTTCTTCAAATGCTTTTTAAAACCACTAGAACTGGTATAATTCAATAATTTATATTTCTGAAAGGTTAACCTTTTCAGTATCTTGTCATTAATCTGACTTTTCTGTCTCATTTCTGTTTGGTCCATACTTTATGTTTCACTACAGCAAAATTCAGGTTGAGTTCCGACATTATTCTAAAATGTCTTCATGATATATATATCTTAGAAAACAATTTAGCCAGTAGAAAGTCTCTAGACTATTCCCTCATTTATGTGATTCTCTTAAATATCAAATAGGACCTCAACTGTGTTTTAGAGGCTTCCTTTCTCTTTTTGGTATAACAATATAGGTTTTGCTCTTCAAAGTAGGAAACCATTTTCTTTTTCCTGCCCTTGCCAGTGTTTATCAATTCCAGCAGCTTCAGATGCCATTACTTGAACTGGGGGTAAAGACAGAACTCTGCACTACTTCATAAAATGAAAATACCTTCCTCCAGCATTACCTCTGTTAACCATGAGCAAGGCTTTACTGAAGGAACAATAAGAGAATCAAAAGATGGTCTGGCAGAGATGAGAGACTCATACAACTGAGCATTTCATAGTGCACATTCTTAGTGGCTGTTCAATAAATGGACCAATTAGGGAAAATTAGGAAAATGTCCCACTCTTGCACTGAAAAAGAGGATAAAACTGTTTGTAAAATCCAAACTCAAAACATATTTTATTATAGAAAACATGGTACTAAATTGTGGCTAAATGCTACTCATATTACAGTACTTTTTAAACAAATTTTTATATAATACTCAGCTTCTATAAGCCATTATCTGAGCTTAAATAAAGAATAAACACATGCTATATGCTAACCCTATTAGTCAGGGTTCCCCAAAGAATAGAACTAATAGAGTTTAATACACACACACACACACACACACACACACACACAGATATATACAGTTTTCTCTATATATAGAGAGAGTGAAAAAGCTGGCTTAAAACTCAACATTCAAAAAACTAAGATCATGGTATCTGAGCCCCATCACTTCATGGCAAACATATGGCAAAAATATGGAAGCTGACAGATTTAATTTTCTTGGGCTCCAAAACCACTGCAGACAGTGATTGCAGCCACAAAATTAAAGACACTTGCCCCCTGAAGAAAAGCTATGACAAATCTAGACAGCATATTAAAAAGCAGAGATATCACTTTGCTGAAAAAGCTCCATACAGTCAAAGCTATGCTTTTTCCAGTAATCATGTGTGGATGTGAGTGTTGGGCCATAAAGAAGGCTGAGCATCATAGAACTGATGTTTTCAAACTGTGGTGCTAGAGAAGACACTTGAGAGTCCCTTAGATAGCAAGGAGATGAAATCAGTCAACCTAAAGGAAATCAACCCTGAATATTCATTGGAAGGACTGATGCTGAAGCTCCAATACTTTGGCATCTGATGCAAACAGCTGACGTTAGAAAAGACCCTGATGCTGGGAAAGATTGAGGGCAGAGGGAAAAGGGATAACAGAATGAGATGGTTGTATGGTATCACTGACACAATGGACATGAGTCTGAGCAAACTCCAGGAGACAGTGAAGGACAGGGAAGTCTGGCATGCTGCAGGTCATGGGGTCACAAAGAGTCGGACATGACTTAGCAACTGAACAACAACAGTGACAAGAGATTGATTGATTAACTCTTTATATTGGCTCATGTGTTTATGGAGTCCGGCAACTCCAAAATCTGCAGAGCCAGAGCTCATGTACTAGTTTGAATCCCATGCCTGGCATGTTAATGTAGAACCAGGAAGAACCAACACCCCAGCTTGAAGGTTATCAAGAAGGGGGACTCTCACGAGAGGGTCAGCTTTATGTACTTGTCAAGCCTTCAACTGATCAGCAGAGAGTCACTCACTTTATGGAGGGCAATATGCTTTACTCAGTATACCAAATGGTACATTTATCTCATTCAAAAACACTCTCAAGAAGTATCCAGAATTTTGGACCAAATTTTGAGTACCCTATGGCCCAATCATGATGGTGTGATCATTCACCTAAAACCAGACATCCTGGAATGTGAAGTCAAGTGGTCCTTTGTTTCACTACAAACAAAATTAGTGGAAGTAATGGAATTCCAGTTGAGCTGTTTCAAATCCTGCAAGATGCTGCTGTAAAAGTGCTGCACTCAATATGCCAGCAAATTTGGAAAACTTAGCAGTGGCCACAGGACTGGAANTCTTGAGAGTCCCTTGAACTGCAAGATCAATCCAGTCCATTCTAAAGGAAATCAGTCCTGAATATTCACTGGAAGGACTAATACTGAGACTGAAACTCCAATACTTTGGCCACCTGATGCGAAGAACTGACTCATTGGAAAAGACCCTGATGCTGGAAAAGACTGAAGGTGGGAGGAGAAGGGGATGACAAAGGATGAGATGGTTGGACAGAATCACCAACTTAATGGACACACGTTTGAGCAAGCTCTGGGAGTTGGTGATGGACAGGAAGCCTGGCATGTTGCAGTCCATGAGGTCACAAAGAGTCAGACACTACTGAGTGACTAAACTGATAGCCCAATCAAGCTGACATACAAAATTAACGATCACAACTACTAATAAGTCATAAACTTAGTTTCTGGAATGTTCCATTTCCTTGTGAGGAACAATAGTGAAAGTGTCAAAAGATCTGGTATGGATTCTCTGTCCATTAAATACAATGTATATTATTTTGGGAAAAGATAAATTTTTCTCTGAAAGTCTCAGTTTTTCGTTTGGTAAATGCATGATAGTTTAGCTAAAATGTGTCAGTGGAACAACTAAAAATCCAAAAGAAATTCCTGAATTCAATTTCTCTCATTTTAATATCTGTAATAATTTTGTGATCAATCGTATAGAAAGAAACAATGAAAAAATAATTCAGCATTCAATCAGATTAGAAGTTTTAAGCCTTGCAGTAAAGGTATGTGGGCTTCCCAGGTGGTGCAATGTTAAAGAATCCACCTGCCAATGCAGGAGATGTGGGTTTGATCCCTTGGTCAGAAAAATCCCCTGGAGTAGAAAGTGGCAACCTGTTCCAGTATACTTGCATGGAAAATTTCTTGGATAGAGGAGCCTGGTGGGCTACAAACCATATGGTCACAAGGAGTCAGACATGACTGGGCAACTAAGCACACCACATAAAGGTGTGTAAATATGTCAAACAGTAGAATATAATATTCAGATATACTATTTAAGCCACCTAGGTGGACATTACCTTTGGAGTAAATGGAAGAATTAGATAATGACATGATCATAATCAGTGATGTGAGTCATCATACAACTATAAGACAACTGAACATTTAAAAACATCAGTTTCTTATATTTGATAAGTGTGCACTGTCTGGTTCAATAGTCTCATTTGTTAAGCAATATCAAGCATCCAAAAAGGGATTCCCAGATATTATTTAGAATGAAAATGNGATGTGAGTCATCATACAACTATAAGACAACTGAACATTTAAAAACATCAGTTTCTTATATTTGATAAGTGTGCACTGTCTGGTTCAATAGTCTCATTTGTTAAGCAATATCAAGCATCCAAAAAGGGATTCCCAGATATTATTTAGAATTAAAATGTTTCTTTGATGGGCATGAAACTTTAAAAAACATTTTGAAATAAACTTTACACAGAGAAAAGTGCATGGATATATTTAAGTTCACAGATATTAATTGTGCCATTTGATGAGTTGTTACCACCTGTAACCACCCATGCAACCACCATCCAGTCAAGATACAGAGCAATTTTATCACAGCTAAAAGTTTCTTTTTGACCCCTTTTAGTTAAACTTCACTGCCAAAGGAAACTAGTATTTTGATATCTATAGTGATAAATTAGTTTTACCTTCCTTAGACTTTGGTGTGTTTATGTGTGTGTGTGTGTTCAGTCACTCAGTTGTGTCCAACTCTTTTGTGACTCCACAGACTGTACCCCAGCAGGCTCTTATGTCTGTGGAACATTTTAGGCAAGAATCCTGGAGTGGGTTGCCATTTCCTTCTCCAGGGGATCTTCATAACCCAGGAATGAAAACTGTCTCTTGTGTCTCCTGCATCAGTAGGACAATTCTTTACCATTGCACCACCTGAAAAGCCCTACTTTAGAAACTGAAGTAAATTAAATCATATGGTATCTACACTCCTACAGCTTCTTTTACTTGATATAATGCCTGTGAGATTCAACCATGTTGTTGAGAATATCAACAGTCATTTCTATTGCTGAATGGCATTTCATTTTATCAATCTGCTATGATTTTTTTATCTACTTTTCTGTTAATTGACATTCAGGCTATTTTGGAGATGTCTAATCTTTTTTCAACAAGGCCTTTAATCCACATATTGACTGAATGAAAACTATGTCTTAACCTAGCAAAACAGAGTCATTGCCCTTAGGATTCCTTGAGCATGATATGGTGTAAACTATAATTCTGGTCTTTGTGATAAAATTTGTTAAATCCAGAACTGTATATATACTACAACTGTGTGTAATAAACTGATAAATTCAGGTCTTTGTGAAGCTCCTGTGACTTGGGTCATCTAAGCCAAATTGAGAGCATTTTAAAGTATACCGCCCATCTTTCCTCCCATCAATCTCTTTTTAATCTCTTAAAATTTCTTTTAACTTGACCTCTAATATATCTAGATCTGGTGGGTTTAGATGCTTCTAAAGCATCCTAAATATATCTAGAGAAAAGTTGTATGTCTTCAAGTAGAGATAGCATTTCCTCCTGAGAAGTAACAAGCATTCTAATTTTGGATACTGGCAATAATTCTCAGATGTTTAATGATTTGGGGCTGCTCTATATTTAATAGTAAAAATATAAGCATACATGTTCTAGTATTTATTCCCTAATATAGAATATAAAATACTTTCTATTTTGTTACATTTTATAATCATAGTATTTTAAAGGTGTATGAGAATATTGTGACTATAGTAGGAGCTACCACATTATTTCCAGTCCCTGGCCACAGTGTAGTAATCATGGAGTTGGGGGGGAATTGATCCATACACCCAGATCCAAGTGAGGACTTTGATAATACAAACCAGTCAATTATAGTAAATATTGGGTCAGCCAAAAAGTTCATTTGGGTTTTCCAGAATATCTTAGGCAAAAATCTCAATGAATGTTTTGACCAACCCAGTATATATGTATGTACGTATAGTAAAAGCTATTAACTTGTCTCAAACAACAATAATTGTTTCAGGAGTTGACAGCTGACACATGACACAAATCGGACTAGTCAGAGTGAGGCACAATGCTTTTGATGAAGAGGGGAAGAAATGCGAACAAGGAAGCAGGTAACTCGGGCTTCTGCTGGGAACCACTCTAAAACTCTGATGGACTGAAAGCTACAGGTGGGATATCTGAACAAAACAGTTAGCATTGACATTTGAAGCCTCTGAATAAGCCCTCCCCTAAGCCCTCATTTACATGAATAGAAATTTCCCTTTATGATTTAAGTCCGTCTAAGTCTTCTGTTATTTGAAGTTGAAAGTATTTTAGTTTATGCAAGAACCTTAATACACATCATCTGGTGAAGCCCTGGTTCGGAAGAGTTCACCTAGGGACTTACAGGCACAGTAAAGACTGCACCCCAGGCATTGAGACTGTCTTTCCTGTAGACTTTCGGCAACTTTCCTCATTAGGCATAAATCCTCATTTTCATCTCTAAATAACTGCCGTTCTCTTTAAAACTTAGATATGATAACTTCAGATCCCCATGAAAACAGTTTTATTATTTGTTTCTTGGATAGAAATTTTAAAACACTGAAATAAATATCCATATAAAAATGAAGCCCTTACTATTTCCCTCAAAGCTATTCTATTACTAAATGTTAGTTAAGTATTTAATATAAGCGGGTCCTATTCAAGAAATGGAAACAAAGCATTGCTCGCAGTCTGATTGTTAAAGAAAGTAAATGAATAGATTATTAAGGCAGGCATGTTAGGTACTATATAAGAAAGAGAGTTGCAAAAAGTGCTTTAAAAAAGTTCTGTAGGCTAAACTATAAAAATTGGGAAAAGCCTGAAGAAGAGAGGTTTTCTTAGGGGGCTGGAAAAGGCACACCATGCATGAAGCTGAGCACAAATATGAAACTACTTGCTGTACAGAGGGATAGAGAAGACCACAGTGAAATAAGATCTATGATTACTCATTAATTAACTATACCCTATACATCTAATCTAAAAGAATCCAGGAATAAAAAGTACAATTAAAAATCACTTATAATCTCACAGTTCTGTATGAGGCTAGAGATGAAATTAGGAAATAATAAATGGAACTTCCCCTGGCAGTCCAGCAGCTAAGACTCTGCACTCCCAATGCAGGGGGCCCAGGTTTGAGCCTTTTTCAGGGAACTATATCCCACCTGCTACACCTAAGAGTTTACGTGCTACAACTAAAGATTTTGCATGCTACAATGAAGAGCAAAGATCCTGCGTGCTGCAACTAAGATGCGGCGAAGCCAGATAAATAATAAATAAATTTTTTAAAAAAGAAAGAAAGAAAGAAAAGAAAAAGAAAGCAATGGAATAGACAGGAATGGTGCAACTCTAAACAGTGTGACCACAAAGGAACATAAAGACTCACAAGTCAAGGACTGTCTACCTCACTGATCTGCCACAGCGTTCCTAAATGTATTTTCAAAACAGAGCCCTGGCAGAATAAAACCTTTTATCGATGAAGAATAATCACTTTATTAAAGCAACAAGAAGCAGAGACTCTCATAGCCTGAAGGAAAGGATCACAGGAGATGGTCCATGCAGAATACAAAGGACAGCAAAGTCTTGTGGTCCTGGAGGATGGGATCACCAAAAGGGAACAGGAGAACAAAGGAATCCAAGTCATTTTTTACTATTCCTAGTAAGTAATCATGGAAAGATATGGGTGCAAAGTGGTTGGCTCACACAGTTGAGTAAAGAAAAATTTAAGGGAATACAAAAGTTTTAGTGCATAAAGCATAGATAAAAATATCTCCTTTACATTTTTCAGGAAATGATCAAGAACAGAAGAATGCAAAAGCAATTTTTTCTCTTTTTATCCACATCATTTCTGGTTATGTGAAACAAGATTAAATAGACTCCTATTTTTTNGTAAGCTTTCTTTAGTGCATAAAGCATAGATAAAAATATCTCCTTTACATTTTTCAGGAAATGATCAAGAACAGAAGAATGCAAAAGCAATTTTTTCTCTTTTTATCCACATCATTTCTGGTTATGTGAAACAAGATTAAATAGACTCCTATTTTTTAAATAAAGAATACATAAAGAAAATGATACAGCTGATGCAGAAAAATCACCAATGGAGAAATGAGTCTTTAACTGAAAAAGGCTTATTAAGGTTGAGGGTTGGCCCATCCATCCTATCTGAGATGAGTTACAGTCAGTCAGAGCTCATCTGCAATTCTAAAACTGCAGACTTCTGTTTTCTAATCTGAATAAGAAGTAAACTTCATCATAGATTTTGGAAGAAAATCATTGTTTTGGATTAAAGTTTCTTAATTATATTCACAGACTTACAGCTGATGAAAGCTTAGGGGCTAGAAGACTATACTGATAAGAATAATAATAGCTCGTTGAGTGATTACTCTATGCCAGGCCTTGTTCTAAATTATTTACTTTTATTTTTTCATCTTATTCTTTCAACAAGACTATGAATTAGGATATTTTATCTCATATTTATAAGATGGGATTCATCGGGCAGAGTGCCTCTGGTCCAAGGCCACATATTAAGTAGCACAACTGAACAAGAGCCAAGAAGGCAGACCCACCCTATTCTCTGCCTGCCTGTTAGGTGGAGATTTTCTGTGCTTTTTCTTCTTTAATCTATATTTTAACATCACAGGAAAAATAACAGTTGTGAATGTGTTTAGAGTGTGTTAACTGTATATTTGTGTGGACCCAGGAATCAAGAAATTTGAGTGTGTCACCTCGTCCTGCCTGTGACCTGCGTGTTCTCTTTACATATGTTCCTCATAGTCTCTGTTATGTTTTCTAAAACCATGTAATATACTTTAAAAATGGTGATGCGCTAGGATTTTAGAACTATGCTAGCTAAACTTAGCTAGTTTCTTAACTTTCAGAGTTCAAACTCAAGCGTATCTACCTTTCATGTTTTTTCCACCCCCTTTCTGACATACCTTAGGTAATCATAGGGCCCCATGTTTTTGAGACTAAATCACAAGTCTCTTTATTCCTTTACAACCACATCTGATTTGATTTAATGTGATTTTATCTAATTTCAGGGCAGACACGTGTCTTTTTGTTAGTGTCTTCTGATGTCATTAAGAAGCATCCTCCACATGCCAGATCCTGAATTAAAATATAACAGAATCACATTACCTTTTGACAACTTGAGTATAATTCTAGGAGATAAAGAAACATCATTCCACCAGAATTTTCTATGGGATTTGTAGTATTCCAGGAGTACTCTTACATTTGGAGTGTAAATGCCACTAGGATAAGAAAATATTGGTGAACTGTTGAAAGGATGTGGTTGTATATTCCTCAAAGGAAACTTGAAGGACTCATACATACCTTGACAAGCTGATTAATTACTGCCTCAGAAAATATAACAATATTTCATTAGAAAAAGTGCCACGGGGAGATGCATATCAAACATGTGGGACTGCTCATGGATGATTCCATTTTAAATATCCTATCCAACCATCACATCACACTGCATGTCTCCATTTTTCTCAAGTGGAACAGATGTTTGGTAGATATAGAATTTTATTAAGGAAGCTACAACTCATTTCCATGTGTATGTTTTTTCTTGGAGTTCAGAACATCCGCCCTCTTCAGGGCAGAGGCTGTTTCTTGTGTTGATTTGTTTGGTGCCCGAGGAGAGGCATGACTTTACGCTTTTCTCTCTGGGCATTTCCTGCCAAGCTTTCCCTCTGAATTTTGATGCTTTGAGTCTTCCCTCAGAAGACTCGTGACTCCCTGGTATGATTTCCAAATTCTTGCTCCAAATATGCTGTTTGTATTCAGTAGCTGCCTGGGGTTATGTTTCTTCACAAAGTGTGGCTTGTTCTTAGACTCTCTTGTTGTTGTTTGCTTGTAGGCGCTCATCAGAACAGAAGGGTTACGGAGGTTTCTGAGATGCTGCAGTGTTCATGGCTTGGGGCTAAAACATGACAGATGTGTGTTGGATGCCTGTCACCAAAGGCCTCATTTATAGCTAGTGGCAGCCTCCACAGCTTCTGACTTCCCTCCTGCATTCATTTGAATTAATGAAATGTCAGTCCCCAACATGTAAATGCAAGGTTTGAAACCTAGATTTAAGTTACCAGAGAGGCACTTTTTATCATCTTCACAGATGTTCATTGGCAAATGACTGCAATTTTTAGCAGCAGAAAATAAAATCCTATATACAAAGCCACAAACTCATTCATTTCTACCATCATATATGCTTCTGAAATGCTAATGTCTTTTCTCCACCTATCCTAAACCTAGGTTACTTTTCACAATGATGATTAGTATTTCTTAACAAATTCAAACATATCAATTACTTTCCCTACTGGATTTTGAACATGTCCAGTACTTGAGTCCTATAGCTTGACCCTGTATTTTTTACATTCACTATTTTATACTTATACAGTGTTACATTTAAGTAACTAAGGAATGGGAATCTTTCCCTAGTAAAAACAAGAGTATGAAATTAGGTACTCTATCTTCTACCTCTTCAGTATTCTCTGTAGTACTTGGCATGAATCTGGAAATATAGAAAACTCTCAGTTTATGTGAAATCTATCTTACTGGAAAAGTTTAAAGATTTTTTTTTTCACACCCAGAATCGGTGATGGTTTTTGAGAAGAGAAACTTTCATAAATTTGTTATAAATATAAATTGTTACAAACTTTTACATAGGCAATTTGCCGTTATCTGTCAATATTTTTAAGTGTGTATGCAGACGAATCAGGAATTCCACTTCAAGGAATCTAGTCTGTGAATATTATCACTCAAGCGCATAAAGATATATTGCAGCATTTTGCAATACAGCATTACTTTTATTAGTAATAAAAATGAAATCAAATCGAACATTCATCAGTATGAGACTGGTTAAATGATACCACAGACCACAAAGCAATGCTCTAAAAAATAAAGCAAATATAGATATACCAAGAAAAACAAAGCTCATATATACTGTTAAAGAAAAGACATAGAAATACATAAATAAATAAGAAACAAAAATATATTTAAAAACCCCAAATTACAGAATAATACATACAACAATCTGCTCTAGTAGCACAAACACATATACTTGGGGAAGCTATGGGTATGCATATCAAGATAGAGAAGTAAAGAAGAGTCATTTTTACTTTGACTAATATTTTGGATCTTTATTTAATTAATAATTTGTTGAATGTCTATTAAATTCCAGACCTATGTGTGATTATTTCATTTTAATGCTTTCAACACTGCATTTCTTTAGTCATTTGAAAATATTTGTGTTTTTTTTTAATACAGATTTTCTAACCATAAATATTATCATGGTTCATCATAGAACTTGTGCTTTTAAGGGTGCTGTAATTTGTTTATAAAAGTCACTCAAATAAAATGGTAAAATTACATTCAAACAAGTTAGTGCTGTGGGCATATAAAATTCATTAAACTTATCAANTGTTTTTTTTTAATACAGATTTTCTAACCATAAATATTGTCATGGTTCATCATAGAACTTGTGCTTTTAAGGGTGCTGTAATTTGTTTATAAAAGTCACTCAAATAAAATGGTAAAATTACATTCAAACAAGTTAGTGCTGTGGGCATATAAAATTCATTAAACTTATCAAGACTGCACTATACGATATCCCTAAAATAAAATCCTATGTCAAGATGCAAATTTTACGTATGGATGCATATGAACTTTTACAGGAGTTAGTGAAAAAAATGTGGTGGCTTTCTAGCTGTTGCTGCTGCTCCTTAGTTACTTCCGCCATGTCCCACTCTGTGGGACCCAATGGACTGTAGCCAGCAAGGCTTCTCTGTCCATGGAATTGTCCATGCAAGTGTACTGGAATGGGTTGTCATGCCCTGCTCCACGTGATCTTCCCAACCCAGGGACTGAACCCAGGTCTCCTGCATTGCAGGCAGGTTCTTTACCACTGAGCCATCAGGGAAGCTTGGCTTTTTAGCTAGACCATAACAAAAAGGAACTGCCTTAAGAGTTGACCCATACTTCTCCTGAGCATTACATGCAACCATGCAGCCATCGTTTCAGTCATGTCTGACTCTTTGCACCCTTATGGACTGTAACCCACCAGGCTGCTCTGTCCATGGGAATCTCTAGGAAAGAATACCGAAGTGGGATGCCATGCCCTCCTCTGGGGATCCTTGCAACCCAGAGATCAAACCTGCATCTCTTATGTTTTCTGCATTAGCAGTGGGTTCTTTACCACTAGCACCAATTAGAGGTACATGGAACCATAGCTCCTCTAACTGGACATGACTATAACATCACCTTGTTCTTAATTATGGATGAAAGTCATATACTGTAAAAATAAATAGCATAACAGTTTGGAACAGACTGACTCAAAGCCTTTCTCAACCACTTAGTGATGTGATTACTTAAAATCACTCTTTCATTTTCTCCATCAGTAAATAAAGATATTAAACATAAGTTACCTCATATGGTTGTGTAATTACTCAATAGTTGATGCATTTAAGACATTGATAGACAGTAGGCAACAAATAAATGTCATCTTCCAGTACCATTACTTATAATAACTTTGATGATAGAATTTAGAATGTGTGATTCTTTTAGCGAAATAAATTCTATAGAGGATCTATTCATATTTCTGTAATATTATTCCACTATTTTTAACAGTTTCCTATTGCTGCTGTAACAAATTACCCTAAACTTAGTGGCTTAAAGTAACACAAATTTATTTTAGAGTTTGGAAGTTCAAAAGTCTCAAATGAGTCTTCAGGGCTACATTCCTTATCCTGGCATTAGGATATAATCAATTTCTTTGCCTTTCCCATCTTTCAGAGAGCAGTTACATTCCTTGAACTGGGGCCTCTTCCTCCATCTTTAAAGTAAGCAATTGCTGGTCAAATCTTTCTGAAGTTAAGCACTCTGATGTGTCACTGCTACAGTCAAATCTTCCTCTTCATCCCCTAATTAGGATGCTTGTAATTCCTTTGGGCCCACTTGGATAATTCAAAATAAGTTCCCCATCTCAAGATCCTTAACTTAGTCACATCTTCAAAATCCTTTATACTATGTACAGTAACATTCACTTGTCCTGGGATTTAACACTGGCATCACTGTGGAGCCACTGTTCAGCCTCCTACAATGAGCAAATAAATTCAGGCCTGAACTGAGTAAATTCTTGAAATTTCTGTCTCTATAGCAATGAATTTGTAACTGGTCACATCATCAACTTGTAGCTGTAAAGGAAATTAGTGACAGAACACTCTCTTTCACTGCCCTTAAGAAACTCTAGGAGACAAAGAAACAAACAATATATATAGTACAATGTATTCTGGTGGGGCGCTAAATAGATTTGGTCAGAGAAAGCTTGGGAGAATAGATGACCCTTGAAAGAAGGAATGACTAGAGGAATATAGAGTCTTTAGCAGATAAACCATGTAGGAAGAAGATTGCAGGCTAAGAGAAAGAAAGAAGTATATACAAAGGCAGATAAGATTTAAGCATATGAGATATTCAGGGAAAACTAATAGTTCAGTTTGGCTAGAGCAGAAAGTTCTGGTTAAGGAGTGTAAGAGACAAGGCTTTAAGATTTAGGATTAAAAATGCATATGATTATATTAGTATATTAGTTAACCTGATAAGTTATGCATGATAAAGCATTCTTATTTTGGAATTTATTTTTTCCTTTTAGTTTTTTTTTTTTTTTCCCCCCCAGATCTTTGGAAGTGAATCCATTGAACACCACTGCAGGAAAACAACCCTAATCTAGTGCTTCTCAAAGGATGCTTGGGGCTGGTGCACTGGGATGACCCAGAGAGATGCTACAGGGAGGGAGGTGGGAGCGGGATTCAGGATGGGGAAGATGTGTATACCGTGGCNACTTACATTGTATCTTTGACTACAATTATTGTGCTATCTTTGTTTACTCCAAACCTGCTATTTAAATTCTGGAACATTTAGTCCCACAGGGATCTGAAGACATGAAATGCACCCAAAGCTACTTTGAATGTTCCTTAATCCAGGCTTTCCAGGTGGCACTAGTGACAAAGAACTCACCTGCCGATGCAGTAGATGTAAGAGACATGGGTTTGATCTCCGAGTGGGGAAAATCCCTTGGAGCAGGGCATGGCAACCCATTCCAGTATTCTTGCCTGGAGAATCCCATGGACAGAGGAGCCTGGAGGGGTCCTCTAGAAGTCCATAGGGTCACAAACAGCTGGATATGACAGAAATGACTTAGCACCCATGCACACAAACCTTTTCAAAGTAAAATGAACTAAAGGAACACATGTAAAATCTGTGTGCATGTTGGGGGTGGCAAGCGTACATCTGGAATCAGCTGAATCAATTCTGACTCAACTTCCATGTAGAATACAATATTATTAAGGGATAAGTAATAAAAGTTGCTTTGAAACTGTATGTATATATTACTAAAACTCAGTAATAACAATAGTTGTTTAGCGTTTTGACCAATGAAAGATTTTTTTCAAGGAGGGATATTCTGTTACTGAGATTATTTAAAATTGCTGGTGCATAGTGATAATAAAAGTACACTTTTATTTTTAGTCTTAAAATAATCTATAGGTAGTGCACTCTTTCATTACTTGCACTAAGGATTGTCTGCTCCTATTGTTCCACTCTTGGTATGCCACTGCTTTGGAGACTATGGAATCTTGAACTAATTCCATGACAAATTNAGTACACTTTTATTTTTAGTCTTAAAATAATCTATAGGTAGTGCACTCTTTCATTACTTGCACTAAGGATTGTCTGCTCCTATTGTTCCACTCTTGGTATGCCACTGCTTTGGAGACTATGGAATCTTGAACTAATTCCATGACAAATTTCATGTTCTCAATATAAAAGCCAGAGCAGTTGAGTTGGTGGAAATCTCTGCATAAGCAAGATAGAGTGGCAACTGGTAAGTTTGATGGTTGATTTATTTCTGCTATGAATAATAGGAATCTATTCACAGTGGCTTAAAACATGCAGATTTCATTCTTTCACATAAAATAGGTCAGAATATTATGATAGCTTTAGGAAGTCTTTGGGAACTTCTCTGATCCACCATCCTTAGCATTTTGCTTTTATTCTGGAGGTTGCTCCGTGATCCAAGATAGGTGTTGAAGCTCCAGAACATTTATTAATATCCACATTTTAGGTATGAGGAAGCATAAAAGAGGAGGAAAAGGACTTGACCCTCCTTTTTAAAGGAAACTTTCCATGAAATTCTATTTAATACTTCTCCTTAAATCTAATTAGGGCTTCCCTGGTGGTGCAGAGGTTAAAGCATCTGCCTGCAATGTGGGAGACCTGGGTTCGATCCCTGGTTCAAGAAGATCCCCTGGAGAAGGAAATGGCAACCTACTCCAGTATTCTTGCCCAGAGAACCCCATGGACAGAGGAGCTTTGTGGGCTACAGTCAAAGGGTTGCAAAGAGTCAGACACGACTGAGCGACTTCACTTTCACTTTAAATCTAATTGGTCAGAACTAAGTCACATGGACACTTCCAGCTGCAAGGGAAACTTGGAAATGTAGTCATCTAAACTGGCTGGTTATGTGCACAGCTAACAATCAGGGAAAAGATTTCTGATACAAAGGAATAAGGGGCAATTGAGAGACAACCTACAGTTACTGTCACAGTTAACCCACATGTATGCCTATCAGTGTAGAAATGCAGAGATTTAAGGCTTGAAATCAGCTTTGGACTATAAACTACAACCTAATAGATGTGACCAACAGCTAAAATGTGGCTAATAGTAAAAATGCTGCCATCAGTCTGGTGAAGGATCAATCAAGACTTGATGTATTCTAGCATTCCATTACGTCCCTTCAGTGACAGTCTTTGTGAGACCAAGTGGATGGTAATATCCTTCACAGAGATCAGGAATACAAAATGAGGAGCAATATTTAGAGAGGGTAGACAGGGGAGATGACTAATACAGTCTGAGCTACATTAAGTCTAAGATGTTCAAACAGCCTCAAATGGAAGATAGCTAACAGGCAGTTTGTGATCTACACATTGAGCTCACAGGAGGATTGCGAGGCATTGGTTACAGCTGAAGTTCTGACAGTAGATGAATTGCCAAGTAGTTTGAAATGCAGATCAGCCTGGGAAAGTGAGGAGTAGGATTAGAATTTGAGCCTTCTCCTTTTTGTGGTCCCCTACTCTTGAGCAGACCTAATGTACTGTGTTATCTACTTCCTGGAATTTCCATGGCAACAATATAATTTTGGGCTTTACTTTCTATACTGCTTAAGTTGCTTCTGGACTGTCTCAGCTGTAATGTCCAATCTGGTTGATATTGGGTATAATTTAGCCCAACTCTTTAGATCAAGGGTCAGCAAATTACAGCCTAACAGTCAAATCCAGCCCGCAGACTAAGAATGGCTTTTACATTTCTAAATAGTTCGGAAAAATTGAAAGAAGAATATTTTGTGACACACATACATGAAATTACATGGACATTTATATGAAATTGTAATTTCAGTGTCCCTAAAGTTTTACTGGTGATGGAAAGGGAGGCCTGGTGTGCCGCAATTCATGGGGTTTCAAAGAGTCGGACATGACTGAGCAACTGAACTGAACTGAAAGTTTTATTGGAGCACAGTCAAGCTCACTATGCCTTCACAGTACAAAGGCAGATTTGAGTAGCTTTGACAGAAACGATATGGCCTGAAAAGCCAGAAATATTTATTATTTTGCTCTTTATACAAAAGGATTGTAGACTCCCTGCCTCAGAGCCCTAGGGTTGCCATGGCAGTTCCTCACAGGAAGGGGATGGATAGGGGCAAGAGAAAGTTTGGATCTCCTACTTTTGATTTATCCAGAGCACCTAGGTTTTTGCTTTATGTATTAGATTGTTGCTTGCTGCTGCTGCTGCTAAGTCACTTCAGTCATGTCCGACTCTGTGCTACCCCATAGATGACAGCCCACCAGGCTACCCCGTCCTTGGGACACTCCAGGCAAGAACACTGGAGTGGGTTGCCATTTCCTTCTCCAATGCATGAAAGTGAAAAATGAAAGTGAATTCGTTCAGTCGTGTCTGACTCTTAGCAACCCCATGGACTGCAGCCTACCAGGCTCCTCCATCCATTGGATTTTCCAGGCGAGTGTGGGGTGCCATTGCCTTCTCTGAGGTTGTTGCTTACAGCTTTGAAAAATGGTTTTACTTTCCCTGTGTTCTCCCTACTTCCCACACAAAAATTTTTTTCATGCCACTCATTTTGTAGATTGTGAAAACTGAGCCTCAGATAGAGAGGGTACTTTATCCAAGACCACAAACTGAGTGTAACTTGGCAAAGAATCCACATATTCAGCTATATTTCAATTAAAAAGAAAAAAAGAAAAGATACACCCAGAATTCAAGAGATAGGAGTAGTAAATTCTGTTATAGCTTGGAAAGCAAGAAACTTCTAATTTTGGCTCTGCTGTTTAATAGGAGTGCTTTGAACCTCAGTTTTCTCACCAATTAAATGGGGCTATTAATGATTACCAAAATCCTTCCAGATCTGAGATTCTCAGATTCCTAGAAGTAAATGTTGGGTAAAATTTAACTAGTGGTCTATTATGAAAAAATGAGTGCATATTTAGCCACCATTCTATAACGTGGCTGGTTGAAAGGTCATTGCTCCTTGTTCTTTTATTTTCAAAGCTCTGAAAATTCATATTGAGCTTTTCATTATAGTCAGATTTTTTTGCTTAACACTCAACTATTGAACTGATTGCAAGTGTCACATGTTATCCAAAGGTCCTTGAACATAAAACCTCAGTTGGCATTTATAGAATAAAATGTTTTAGTAGATAATGTTAAAAAAGAAAAAAATACCAGCTCACTTTTGATGGTAAATTGTTCAATGTATTTATTCATAGCTTGTGTCTGCAATGTCACTTTGTGCTAGGTTAGACAGTACCTCTAGTGGAGGGATTGACGTACTGATCTCAGAATCACAAGTCTGACATTGAAGGGCCTGGCTTTCATATTTCTCAACTCTGAAACACTTGACAGTTGTCAAACCTCTTTCATTCTCAGTATTCTCATCCATCAAATGGGGCAAAGTACCTTATCTCATAGATGCTATTGAGTTTCTTAATTAATTCAACCAAAATATAGAGGCTACTATGAATTGACCCCGATCTAAGTGCTGGAGGTGGCAGTGCATAAAAAGAAATTCTCTGCTATCATATATCATATAACTTGGAAAATAATCCATATGTCTAGTTATATTTCTATTAAAAATAATAAAGAAACACCCAGAATAATCTTTGACGAGATGTCTAGCATTGCTATGGCCCAGTCAAGTTAATACATAAAGTTAATCATCACATAGCCTAACTTATCTTTCCAGTTTTCTGTGAGAATCATATGTATGAGTAGATAAGAAGGAGCTATGTAAATTTTGTTGCCCTCTACCCATAGGGGAAGATTATTATTCTTGACAAGACAGAAGGGATACACATGTGGGTAGGAAGAATATGATCTTTCCTACTACCCTGAATTCAGCTCTCAGAAGATGAGACCCAACTTTACTCTTCTCTGAGTGCCAAGAGATCCAACAGAAATTTCATTCACAAATAACTATCCCTCCCACCCCAGCCCAAGGCTTCCTGAATTCTCTGCTTGAGGAGAGGCAAAAAAGCCCTCAAACAGTCCCATGAGATGATGAGAGGAACTTCTTCTTAGGAACCTACTGTTTTGAGAAGTTTGCTCATCAGGCTGTTTTTGGTGTGTGTGTGTGGGGGGTAGTTGTGTAGGGGGGTAGTTGTGTGTGTAAGTGTGTGTGTGTGTGTGTGTGAGAGAGAGAATAAGAATGTGACTAGTTCTGCAAGTGATTAAGTTGTTCAATAATGAAAACCAAGCAGAGGCAGAAAATGAATGCGTTCAGCTAGCTCTAAGAAGTACTGTTGCCATGAAGAAATATTCTGTCAAAGTGCCTGTGTGGCATACAAGGGAAATGGCATTCAAGTTGAGTAAGCTATGTAGAGATTTGGAGAAAAATCTTAACAAACTTGCATTATAATAAAAAATAAAGAATGAGATAGTGAAGTTTGTGGGGAGTCTGGGAGAGGCAGCAGGAATTGTGTGTGTAAAGTCCTTAAGGTTGAGATAGTTTTGTATGCTCAAAGGATAGAAAGAAGGGAAGTTTGGCTGGAACACAGTCAGAAAGGGAGACAAGTGGCATGATAAAAGTTAGAAAGTCAGTCAGGGACCAGATCACACAGGATCTTGTAGGCCCAGGGAGCTTGCAAGCCCAGGGAAGGTATATATCACTATACTCAAAGATAGTATGGGTCTGTGTTTAATAGCACGTTCAGTCCAACTGCCTAGGTTCAAATTCTTACTCTGCCAGTTATTAGTTTAGTGACCTTGAACATGTTACCTAACCTTTCAGTGCCTCAATTATGGCCTCTGAAAAATGAGGATAATAATGGTCTATCATACTGTTATTGTAAAGAATGAGTTATGCTAACATTGTGTGTGATATTGCTGGGCACTAACAAGTGCTATTTATTATAAGCACAGTAGGAAGCATTTGAAGCTGTGGAATAATGGGATCTGCTTTATGATATGAGAAATTGACTTTTTCAGGCTGTAGAGACTAGATTAAGGAGAGTGAAAGTGGAGAAGTCAAGCCCAGTTAAGAAACTGCTGCAGAATAAATTCATTAGAGCTGAGAATAGGGCAGATTGGACATAATTTTGAAGATAGAATCAATGCTGCTGGATTGAGTGAGAAGTATAGGATAGGGAGGAAATGTGAAAGAAAATCTCTAGGTTTCCCACTCTGTCACTGACTAGTTATGTGATTTGAGGCAAAGGATTTAACCATCCTAAGCACCAGTTTCCTTATGTATTAATCAAGGTTCTCCAGAGAAACAGTACCAACAGGATATATATGCACACGTGCACACACACACACACACACACACACACACACACACACACACAGAGTTGACTCTTGAACAACACAGGTTTGAACTGAGTGGGTCCACTTATATGTGCATTTTTTCACCAAAATATAGACTGCAGTACTACATGATGTGAAACTGTGGATATGGGGTTCTGTCTATAAGTTATACATAGATTTTCAACTGTGTTATTGCTCAGCACCCTTAACCTTTCCATTATTTAAAGGTCAACGTTATAAATAAATAAACACACACATACACAGAAGGTGAGAGAGAGAGAGATTTATTTTATTTTTTAATTTTTTAATTTTACTTTATTTTACTTTACAATACTGTATTGGTTTTGCCATACATCAACATGAATCCGCCATGGGTGTAAATAATTGGCTCCTGTGATTGTGGAGATCCAAATCCAAAATCTGCAGGGTAGGCCAGCAAGCTGAAAAAGTTGCAGTCTGAGTCCAAAGGCAGTCTGCTAGCAGAATTCCTTCATGTTAGAGGGAGGTCAGTCTCTGTTTTATTAAGACCTTCAACTGAGGCCTACCCACATTGTGAAGTATGATCTGCTTCACCCACAGCCCATAGATGTAAATGTTGATGTTGCCTAAAAGAATACCTTCACAGACATATCCAGAATAATGTTTGACCAAATATCTGAGCATCGTAGCTCAGACAAATTGACGCATACAATTAACCATCACACTTTATCTATGAAACTAGAATGATAGTCGTCATTGGTCATTGGTACTATTGTGAAGATGAAATTATGTAAAGCACTTGAAACAGTGTATTTCACATAGTAAGGGTTCAAATAATGATCATCTTTATTATTTTAATGCAATAATAATCTCACATTTTGGGGGTAATTTTCATTTCCAAAGCCCCTTCACATACATTCATTTATGTAGGCATCACAACAGTCTTCACACTTTAAAGCTGGGGAAACTGAGACTGGGAGTGAAGACATATCTTCTTTTCCTCTTGATGAAGAGGAGAGTGAAAAAGTTGGCTTAAAGCTCAACATTCAGAAAACTAAGATCATGGCATCTAGTCCCNTTGCAAATAATATGGATTCCAATCTGCTTTCAACATTATTAAAGGAGAATCTCATCAATTATCTGTTGATAGATCATTACAAATATTTTTGATGATAAATCATGCTCATTATTTTGACTTATAACTTGGAAAAGAGTTCAAAAACATGATTGCATTGTTATAACAAATTCATTCCATTTTGATCTAATAATCTGCATCAATAAGTTTTCTCTGCATTTACATCTATGTAAATAAAGAGTGCTGCTGCTACTGCTGCTAAGTCGCTTCAGTCGTGTCCGACTCTGTGTGACCCCAGAGACGGCAGCCCACCAGCCTCCCTCATCCCTGGGGTCCTCCAGGCAAGAATGCTGTCCAATGCATGAAAGTGAAAAGTGAAAGTGAAGTCACTCAGTCGTGTCTGACTCTTCGCAACCCTGTGGACTGCAGCCTACCAAGCTCCTCCATCATGGGATTTTCCAGGCAAGAGTACTGGAGTAGGGTGTCATTGCCTTCTTTGTATCATGGGATACTACTTAGCAATTAAAAGGAAGAAACTATTGACACATCTACAACAACCTAGATGGATCTCCAGGGCATTATACTGAATGACAAAAGCCAATTTCAAAAGGTCAAAATCACAAAATCACAAATCTCAAAATGACAAAATCATAGAGATGGAGAAGAAATTAATAATTGTTGCCCAGGGTTAGAGATACCAGGAGTGACTGTAAAAAAGTAGCATGAGGGAGATCTTGACTGTGTTGTTATATAAATATACACACATGATATGATAGAGAGGTACATACATATTTATACCAATAACAGTTATGTGGTTTTGATATTACACAATAGCTAAATAAAATGTAACCAAAAGGGAGAACTGGGCATAGTATGCATAACGATCTCTTTGTACTACCTTTGCCAACTTCCTGTGAATTTGTAGCGATCTCAAAATAAAAACTTAAAAAAATGCAATCAATGTAAAATCACCCAAAAGTTTGGGAAAATGTATAAATGTCTTGAAAACAGTGATGCTGTAATGCTAAATGCAAACCAAAGAGGGATAGGGTGATCATAGCTATGACCGAGAAAGACACCTGGAGATTTTCTCCAATTCCTCCAAATACACAGTTCAATCAAATGTTTATTGAGAATCTAGCATACAAAAAATACAATAGTATAAAGAGTGGAAGTGTGTTAGTGGCTCAGTTGTGTCCAACTCTTTGCCACCACATTGACTGTAGCCCGCCAGGTTCCTCTGTCCAGGTTCTCCAGGCAAGAATACTGGACAGCCATGACCTCTTTCAGGGGATCTTCCTTACCCAGGGATCAAACCTAGATGTCCAGCACTGCCGTCAGATTCTTCACCATCTGAGACACCAGGGAAGCTCCATACAGAGTAGCTAGATTAAAAAGAGGGCTTTACTGGTGGTTCAGAGATTAAAGTGTCTGCCTGCAATGTGGGAGACCTGGGTTCGATCCCTGGGTCTGATCCCTGTGTCAGGAAGATCACCCAGAGAAGGAAATGACAACCCACTCCAGTATTCCTGCCTGGAGAATCCCATGGACGGAGGAGCCTGGTGGACTTTTACCTCTGAATTACTTTACTCTCTAAGAAGATAAAACAGAATAATTACTAAAAGCCTCAGGGCCTCTGCAACACAAGTTTCCTTTGCCTGGAATCAATTCAGTTCAGTTGCTTAGCCATGTCCAACTTTTTACAACCCCATGGACTGCAGCACACCAGGGCTCCCTGTTCATCACCAACTCCCGGAGCTTACTCAAACTCATGTCCATTGAGTGGGTGATGCCATCCAACCATATCATCCTCTGTCACCCTCTTCTCTTCCTGCCTTCACTCTTTCCGAGCATCAGGGTCTTTTCTAATGGGTCAGTTCTTTGCATCAGGTGGCCAAAGTACTGGAGTTTCGCTTCAGCATCAATCCTTCCAATGAATATTCAGGACTCATTTCCTTTAGGATTGACTGGTTTGATCTCCTTGCTGTCCAAGGNTCAGGGTCTTTTCTAATGGGTCAGTTCTTTGCATCAGGTGGCCAAAGTACTGGAGTTTCGCTTCAGCATCAATCCTTCCAATGAATATTCAGGACTCATTTCCTTTAGGATTGACTGGTTTGATCTCCTTGCTGTCCAAGGGACTCTCCAGAGTTTCTCCAACACCACAGTTCAAAAGCATCAATTCTTCGGCACTCAGCTTTCTTTATAGTCCAACTCGTGCATCCATACATGACTACTGGAAAAACCATAGCTTTGACTAGACGACCTTTGTTTGAAAAGTAATGTCTCTGCTTTTTAATATGCTGTCTTGGTTGGTCATAGCTTTTCTTCCAAGAAACATATGTCTTTTAATTTCATGGCTACAGTCACCATCTGCAGTGATTTTGGAGCCCAAGAAAATAAAATTTGTCACTGTTTCCATTGTTTCCCTATCTATTTGTCATGAAGTGGTGGGACCAGATGCCACGATCTCAGTTTTTTGAATGTTGAGTTTTAAGCCAACTTTTTCACTTTCCTCTTTCACTTTCATCAAGACACTCTAGCCTTTCTGTGCTTTCTGCCATAAAGTGCAACTCACTCAGTTGTNGTCATGAAGTGGTGGGACCAGATGCCACGATCTCAGTTTTTTGAATGTTGAGTTTTAAGCCAACTTTTTCACTTTCCTCTTTCACTTTCATCAAGACACTCTAGCCTTTCTGTGCTTTCTGCCATAAAGTGCAACTCACTCAGTTGTGTCTGACACTTTATTACCCCATGGACTATACAGCCCATGGAATTCTCTTATACACTAATAATGAGAAAGTAGAAAAAGAAATTAAGGAAGCAATTCCATTCACCAATGCAATGAAAGGAATAAAATACTTTGGAATATATCTACCTAAACAAACTAAAGACTTATATATAGAAAACTATAAAACACTGGTGAAAGAAATCAAAGAAGACACTAATAGATGGAGAAATATACCATGTTCATGGATAGGAAGAATCAATATAGTGAAAATGAGTATATTACCCAAAGCAATCTACAGATTCAATGCAATCCCTATCAAACTACCAGCGGTATTTTTCACAGAGCTAGAACAAATAATTTCACAATTTGTATGGAAATACAAAAAACCTTGAATAGCCAAAGCAATCTCACAAAAGAAGAATGGAACTAGAGGAATCAACTTGCCTGACTTCAGGCTCTACTACAAAGCCACAGTCATCAAGACAGTATGGTGCTGGCACAAAGACAGAAATATAGATCAATGGAAACAAAATAGAAAGCCCAGAGATAAATCCACACACCTATGGACACCTTATCTTCAACAAGGGAGACAAGAATATACAATGGATTAAAGACAATCTCTTTAACAAGTGGTGCTGGGAAAACTGGTCAACCACTCGTAAAAGAATGAAACTAGATCAGTTTCTAACACCATTCACAAAAATAAACTCAAAATGGATTAAAGATCTACCAGGTTCCTCTGTCCATGGGATTTTCCAGGCAAGAATACTGGAGTGGATTGACATGTCCTTCTCCAGGTGATCTTCCTGACCCAGCAATCGAATCCAGGTCTCCCACATTGTGGGCAGACATTTTCAGTCTGATCCACCAGGGAAGCCAGGGAAGGCCTCATTGAAGAGGTCCAGAGAATAGGCGCTGACCTAAATAATCTTGCAAATGATTAGAGTCTATAAAACTAAAGGCAAAAGAACTACATGTAAGAAATCTGTTCCAGAGGATGAAGTTGTTGATGATAGGACTATGAGTTAACAAGTTTGATATTGCTTGATTTGTGTGCTGGAAGTGAACCAGAAGCACACGTATGGCAGACACACACATGGGAACATGCATGCTCCCACCCTGTCGGGTAATTGTCAGAGTTACACAGGAAATGATGGAAAGACACCCAGTGGCCAAAGCTGGAATAATTACAAGATAAATTGTAAAAGTCTTGAATTTTAGCCTGAAGTATAGAATAAATATCTGTGTCAATTTTGATACAAATATATGTTGAAATAAATAAATAAAGTCTCCTCTGTAAAAGGAATCCAATTATATATGTAGATATTCTGTTCTTAAGAAGGGAAGCGTAACTTTCCAATATTGAGGTATAGGCTATATATATAAGGTATAAGCTCTATGACTTTGTTGTGAAGAGGACAAGGCAGAAGTGAGAACAAAAGAAAATCTACATAGTGGAGAAATCTGATAAGCCCTAGCTCAGCTAGGTGATCATCATCAACACTAACTGTGATAAATCCTGTTTACATTGCCCTTGATAGGATGGGACCAAAATGACACATCGTCTGTCTTCTCCTAGGCCCAAAAACCATAACCCCACTCTTACTATGAAAAAAAAAAGTTAGAAAAAGTCAAGTGAGAGAAATTCTACAAAACACCTGACCAATATTCCTCAAAGCTATCAACATCACTGAAAAGTAAGTATGTGAAACTTACTCCCAAGAGAAGCCTAAGGAGATGTGACAAGTAGATGTGATGTGGTAATCTGAGCAAACTCTTGGAACAAAAAATCAAAATAAGTAAAATATAAAATATTAGTAGAAACTCCGAATGGTGTATATGGAATCCTACTATACTCTCAATTTTCCTGTAAATCTAAAACAGTTCTAAAAATAATCTACTTGAAAATAAAGTAGGCAATAGAGTCTTGCTTGTATATCCTATAAATTTTTAGTCTTTGAGCTCCTAGGATTTTTATTTACATGTAAAAACAAATTAATTAATTAATTAATTAAAAGTAGCTAACTAAACTAATAAAACCACAAAAGAACTGTACAAAAAAGATCTTGATGACCAAGATAATCACTATGGTGTGATCACTCACCTAGAGCCAGATATCTTGGAATGTGAAGTCAAGTGGGCCTTAGGAAGCATCANCTAATAAAACCACAAAAGAACTGTACAAAAAAGATCTTGATGACCAAGATAATCACTATGGTGTGATCACTCACCTAGAGCCAGATATCTTGGAATGTGAAGTCAAGTGGGCCTTAGGAAGCATCACTATGAACAAAGCAAAGGGAAGTGATGGCATTCCAGTTGAGCTATTTCAAATCCTGAAAGATGATGCAATGAAAGTGCTGCACTCAATGTGCCAGCAAATTTGGAAAACTCAGCAATGACCACAGGACTGGAAAATGTCTGTTTTCATTCCAATCCCAAAGAAAAGCTGTGACAAAAAATGCTCAAACTACTACACAATTGTACTCATCTCACATGCTAGGAAGGTAATGCTCAAAATTCTCCAAGCCAGGCTTCAGCAATATGTGAACCATGAACTTCCAGACGTTCAACCTGGTTTTAGAAAAGGCAGAGGACCAGAGATCAAGTTGCCAACATCTGCTGGATCATCGAAATAACAAGAGAGTTCCAGAAAAACATGTATTTCTGCGTTATTGACTATGCCAAAGCCTTTGACTGTGTGGATCACAATAAACTGTGGAAAATTCTGAAAGAGATGGGAATACCTGACCACCTGACCTGCCTCTTAAGAAACCTGTATGCAGGTGAGGAAGCAACAGTTAGAACTGGACATGGAACAACAGACTGGTTCCAAATAGTAAAAGGAATACGTCGAGGCTGTATTTTGTCACCCTGCTTATTTAACTTACATGTAGAGTACATCATGAGAAACGCTGGGCTGGATGAAGCACAAACTGGAATCAAGATTGCTGGGAGAAATATCAATATCCTCAGATATGTAGATGACACCACTCTTATGGCAGAAGGTGAAGAGGACTTCACTTCTTGATGAAAGTGAAAGAGGAGAGTGAAAAATTTGGCTTCAAGCTCAACATTCAGAAAACTAAGATCTTTGCATCTGATCCCATCACTTCATGGCAAATAGATGGAAAAACAGTGAAAACAGTGGCTGACTTTATTTTTCTGGACTCCAAAACCATTGCATATGGTGATTGCAGCCATGAAAAGGTGCTTACTCCTTGGAAGGAAAGTTATGACCAACCTAGACAGCATATTAAAAAGCAGAGACATTATTTTGCCAACAAAGGTCCATCTCATCAAGGCTATGGTTTTTCCAGTGGTCATGTATGGATGTGAGAGGTGGATTATAAATAAAGCTCAACACTGAAGAATTGATGCTTTCGAACTGTGCTGTTGGAGAAGACTCTTGAGAGTCCCTTGGACTGCAAGTAGATCCAACCAGTCCATTCTAAAGGAGATCAGTCCTGGGTGTTCATTAGAAGGACTGATGTTGAAGCTGAAACTCCAATACTTTGTCCACCTGATGCAAAGAGCTGACTCCTTTGAAAAGACCCTGATTCTGGGAAAGATTGAGGACAGGAGGAGAAGGGGATGACAGAGGATGAGATGGTTGGATGGCATCACCAACTTGATGGATATGGGTTTGGGTGGACTCCAGGAGTTGGTGCTGGACAGGGAGGCCTGGAGTGCTGCAGTTCATGGGGTCGCGTATAGTCCGACACCCCTGAGTGACTGAACTGAACTGAACTGATGGCAAGGATTATTTTTAGCTTTGTTTAAAAATTAAAGAAAAAACAAAAACTATTAAACTGTCTTCTAAAGTAGCTGCAACCTTTCATTAATGTATTTTCATCAGCAATAAATTTGAGTTCTGGTTGCTTTGAACTACCATAGGCCTTTCTTACTGTCAGGTTTTTTGTTTGTTTTGGATTTTAGTTATTGTAATAAGTAGGCAATGGTTTCCACTTTAGTCTTAATTTGCATTTCCTTAATGACAAATGATGTTGAAATCCTTTCAAATGCTCTTACACCTTCTGTATTCTTTTGTGAAGTATCTATTCAGGTCTTTTGCCCATTTTTAATTGAATTATTTGTTTCCTTATTGTGGAGTTTGAAGAATTCTCTGTATATTTTTTATATAAGTCCTTTATCAGAAGTCTTCTTGATAAACAAAATGGATGATGTAGTTTTTCAAATGGTAGCTTATTAAACTTAATTTGGTTATTTTTAAAAACTAGTGTAGCAGTTAACAGTTAAATATTCTTCTGTTATTCAAGTTTATTTCAGAAAAATCTATAAAAGTGTGACTCCACTGCGGTTCCCTTCCAGGTAACAAGGGGAGTTTGGGAGTAAATGGAGATTCTTAGAAAATAGTTTGTGATTCTCCATCACAAGTTTCAGTAGGAATTTACCTTTTTTTGTGAGTCACCCTTTGATCCTAAGGATTGAAGAGACTCCTGATCATAAAGATGATGTATAATGGATAATATTTAATAATGCACATTCATCAGTCTTTTTATTATTACCACTAGCTTTAGAAAAGAAGGAAGTATTTCTTCAGGAGAATGGAAGGATACACAAGTAGGTTGCAAATGGAGAAACAAGAAGATAATCTGATTAGAAAAATTAAAAAGCCATCATCTCCATCACCCCAACTTAAATACCTGCCTCACATGAATATCGGTCTTCCATAATTCAAGGACTAGATATAGAGTGAAAGTAAAAAAATCTGTACATTAATAATCATATATGTTGTATTTTCCTTCATCATATTCCACATGTTTATCATGACAAAATTTTACTCAAATGTGTTATTTTTAACACTCCACATGGAGACATGTATTTAATAATCTATTTTTGTCAGTAATTATGGTTAGGTATTGAGAACTCAGAACTGTATAAGGAAATAGATTCTAGATGACAATAAAATTCAATGACACTTGCAATCACACTACTGTATATATTACTGTCAACAATATCAGGAAGAGCAGAAAAAGCAATGATATTCAAAGGAATGATGCATACAAAAGTGAAATCCAACAGGTACCTCTTAAATGTCAGTGTTTCAATAGGCAAAAATTACATATTTTTACACTGTTGTAATTGAATAATTTAATTACATTAAATAATTGCAGACCTTAACTTACAAACTCAAGCAATTTAAAACAATGTGAAGAGGCATATAATTTTTCAAATTAATTTAGAGGGTAAGTGAGCAAATATTTTGAACTTCACTGACTCATCATCATCAAAGCAGTGACCACTCCACCCCAGAAGACCTTCCTTTGATACATCAGAATGCTAGAACTTGACTATTCAAGAGGCAAGAACGAATACATTTCTTTTCTTTTTTGTCTTGCCTTTGGATCAAAGTTATAATCAAATTATGGCATATGCTAAGTCTTTAGCTGGAATTAGTACTTCATTATGAACAGATAAATTTTTATATTGCTTCACAAGCCACTAATAACTTGTGATGAAATGGGTCATATTTACAGTTTCCTTTTTGGGGATTGGTAGTAAAGAGCTAGAGAAGTAAAGAGGAATTATTTTGGAGCATTAACCCTCTGTTCAAGGGAAACAGCTTGATCCTGAGACTCAGCTTAAGGGCCTGGAGTCAGAACAGTAGAATCCTGAATGATGATCATGTGCAAATGTTACATGCAAGTGAGGCATTACTGTAGATTAAGATATGAGTTCTTCCTAAATGGAATCTCTCTCTTCAATTAGAATTGTGATACTTAGTATAGGTTATATTCATTCCATGATTATATATTGTATTGCCAATGTGTTTATGTTGGTTATCTCTTCTTATTGTAAGTTAATAAGAGGCCATTAACTTTATTTTCTGTAATATGTGCATCATAGATATTATTTGAATATTTATTTTTGAATGTATCATTTCTATTACTCAACATTTTACTATGTGACAGTCACAGTACTTGACTCTCAGAATTTAATGATATACTTACTCTTCTGAAAACATTCATATTATAAATAGAGCATTAATGTAAAACAGAATCTTAGAAATTGGAATTTAGTCATTCTGTCATAAGACAATTAATGTACCAACCCAGCACCAGTAACTATGCTCGAACTGAAAGCTATAAATGAAATTAAAATCTAGTCATATATGTCAAGCAGATGATAGTCTGGAGTGTGTGTGTGTGTGTTTGTGTGCGTGTGTGTGTGTGTGTGTGTGTGTGTGTGTGCATGCGTGTGCATGCTCATTTACTTAATTGTGTCCAATTATTTTGCACCTTCACAGACACTAGCCCACCAAGCTCCTCTGTCCATGAAACTTTCCAGGCAAGAATACTGGAGTGGGTTGCCAGGGGATCTTTTCAACCCAGGGACTGAACCCATGTTTCCTGCATCGCCTGCACTGGAGGTGAATTCTTTATGACTGAGCCACCTGAGATTAGTCTGACAGAGGAAATAGAAATGTAATCATTCTAGTACAATCAGAGAAAGAGACAAAAGAATAAGTCTATTGCATTTAAAATGATATGTGCTATACTTGATAAATTCATATTACAATACTTCTGGGTAACTTTAAAACATTCCTCACTGTGCAGATGGACAAGTCTAATAATTCATTGGTATGTGAACAAGGGTCTTTTAACACAATGTGAAAACATCCTCTTTTTTGTAATAGATTCTAGACTGTTTTAAAATATTTTATGCAAAAATAAATAATCGAGTTGTATGGCAAGGAAATATAATGGTTGGCATATTTTGAAACATTATTAAAATTTTATGATTTTTCAATTTGTTTATTTTGTTGGAGCAGAAAATATGCCAAATTTCCTATGATTTTAAACTTAGATTTTCACAGTCTTTTATAATAATATCTATATAGAACTTGATAATAAAAAGTACAATTATATTAGCTACATCTTAACTCATCAATTCCAATTTCCCATTCATGGTATACCATTAAGAAAGACAAAAGGCTGATGATTAAATTTTGAGATAACATTGGTTGTAAAGGCTCATCCCCATTTTAGAAATGTTAGTATATGAAACAATGTGCATCTGAGACATAAGATCTGGTATGTCTTTCCTTTTTCCTTCTTCCTGAAGATTGCTTATAAAATTCACGGCTCTTAGAGTCCAGAAAATGTGGTAGTTTTAAAGTGAAGCCTGTCATTAGTACACCTGTGACATAAAGCAAATTATTCAACATCTTTGAACCTTAGTGTTTTTATTAATTGAGTAATAAATAAAATTGGTATAAATTAATACTTCACAGATAGTTAAATATGTATGGTAAATTAATTCAGATTGATGGTTCTCTCCCAAAACATCAACATCAAAGAAATTAGGGAAATAGAATGAAATCTAAGGAAAGACATAAATAAGCCACAGGGATGACAGAAGTCTGTTCGGAATGAACGTGTTTTCTTGTGATTGGAGTGGGAGAGGCCTTTCACGGAGAGGTTTACATCCTTACTCCTTCTCCGTGTCTTTGGAAATAAACACCTGTCTTCTCGCACACACACAAAAAAGCCAAAGCTAATGTCAAGACCATTGACATAGCTTTCTACAGGATGATTCTTGGACACACAAAAGCCCAAATCTCTGAAGATGTGCAGAAACAACTGAACGTGACTACCCTGTGTGATTATCTCACTAGCCTTCCGCTATTAAACCCACAGCACAATGCATTACATACAATATTAGGAACGCCGCATATTACTGCTTTTGCTAGAGGCAACAAGACAAGAGCTATTAGAGTGGAAAGACTGAGAGTCCTGAGGCTCTCCAACACCGGGACCACTCCTCTCTCACTAAGATCATCTGAGGTGGCCAGCACTGGGATATAGAACATACATGCATTATGAGACAGAGAGCTGAGGCCTCTTAGGAAATAAATATAGGCTCAAACAGAGGTGTATATACAGTTTAAAAACTATTGGATAAATAAGAAGCAAGAGATATTACCAGTTAAAAATACAGGTAAAATGTATTATAAAAGAGTTAAAAGAATCTATAGGCAACATTTCATAATCATTCATAGCTAATTATTAAGTATAAAACATAATGATTATAATAAAGAACACGTGAGATAAGATAAATTGCATATTGAATGAAGCTGATTAACAAATTACTGAATTGGAAGATCCGATTGAATACTTCCATTGAGCAAAGCATAACAAAATAAAAAGTTACAAATATAAAAGTTAAAGTTATAAAAATAGAACAAAAATTGTCATTATACAGACAACTGAATCCTTAAAGAGACAGAAATAAAAATGAAAACAAATGACATATTTGTAGACATAATAAAGATTAAGTTTCTAGAATTAAAAAAAAAACAAGTTGAAATAAAGTACGAAACACTAAACTTCAGAAACAACAATAAAGTTTAAAGAATTCCAAAAGGTTTAGAGAAAAAGAACAAACTATTGATAAGAAAAAAAAGTTTGACAGCAGACTCTTCAAAAGCAACAATGGATTATAGAAAGGATATATTATTTTTTAAGTACAGAAGAAGAAATACTGTAAACTGAGAACAAATTTAGGCAGATTACCATTCAGAAATAAGGATATATTAGAAATATATCTCAGGCATATAAATTCCCAGATGGCACTAGTGGTAAAGAACCCACCTGCAAATGCAGGAGATATGAGATATGGGTTCCATGCCTGGGTTGGGGCGATCCCCCTGGAGGAGGGCATGCCAACCCACTTCAGTATTCTTGCCTGGAGAATCCCATGGACAGAGGAACCTAGTGAGCTACAGTGCATAGGGTCACATAGAATAGGTCATAACTGAAGTGACTTCAATAATCTCAGATATGCAGATGACATCACCCTTATGGCAGAAAGTGAAGAGGAACTAAAAAACCCGTTGATGAAAGTGAAAGAGGAGAGTGAAAAAGTTGGCTTAACATTCAGCTCAACATTCTAGCTCAGCAGTCAGGAAACTAAGATCATGGTGTCCAGTCCCATCACTTCATGGCAAATAGATGGGGAAACAGTGGAAACACTGTCAGACTTTATTTTTGGGAGCTCCAAAATCACTGCAGATGGTGATTGCAGCCATGATATTAAAAGATGCTTACTCCTTGGAAGAAACGTTATGACCAGCCTAGATAGCATATTAAAAAGCAGAGACACTACTTTGCCAACAAAAGTCTGTCTAGTCAAGGCTATGGTTTTTCCAGTGGTCATGTATGGATGTGAGAGGTGGACTATAAAGAAAGCTGAGCACTGAAGTATTGATGCTTTTGAACTATGGTGTTGGAGAAGACTCTTGAGAGTCTTGGATTACCTTGACTGCAAGGTAATCCAACCAGTCCATCCTAAAGGAGATCAGTCCTGGGTGTTCATTGGAAGGACTGATGTTGAAGCTAAAACTCCAGTATTTTGGCCACCTGATGCGAAGAGCTGACTCATTTGAAAAGACCCTGAGGCTGAAAAGGATTGGGGGCAGGAGGAGAAGGGGCGACAGAGGATGAGATGGTTAGATGGCATCACCAACTCAATGGACGTGAGTTTGAGTGAACTCCAGGAGTCAGTGATGGACAGGGAGGCCTGGTGTCCTACACTTCATGGAGTTTCAAAGAGTTGGACATGACTGAGCGACTGAACTGAAATGAACTGAACTGAAATGAAATGACAGCACATAGCAGATATAAATTTTCAGAATCTTTGCTACAGAAAATTTGCACTAGGAAGATTAGTTTGGAGCAAACCTGTGGTGGATTCATGTCGATGTATGGCAAAGCCAATAGAGTATTGTAAAGTAAAATTAAAAAAAATAAATAAATTTAAACAACAACAACAACAACAACCAAAAGCCTGATTGAAGAGACACTGCGGATCTTACACATGATTCTAAGAGACACATGCGAATTCAGGATAGTCACATATCCTTCTTAAACAGTTATAAACTTAAAATTTGAGTGAGATAAAATATAAACAAAATTGTAAATTTTATGTAGAGTCAGCTATAGTTAAAAATTTATCTAGACTTTATCAATACAATGGGAATTATGGTAAGTCTCTAGTCATTTGAGACTAGGCTAAAATGAAAGTTTAGCTAGCAATTTGTAACAGTGACATAATTTGTAAGAGCGAAGACAATTTGGAGTAATTGAAATTAGAAAGTAGGATGGAATAATACTGTCCAACCATACAAACAGTTACAATAAACATAAAAAGACTAAATTTGTTGGTTGAAAGTTCGAGCTGGGTTGGATTTGAAAAAGAAGAAAACAAAATATAGCTAAATGATGTTCCACAGGAAATGGAATAGAACAAAATAAAATCACAGAGCAAAAATATCAAGAAAATTGGTGGCATTATAGTATATCAAGCTAAATAGGTTTAAAGAAAAAAGTGTCAGTAAACATTTTCACTATATCATGGCTTAAGGTTTCAGTTCAGTTCAGTCACTCAGTCGCGTCCTACTCTTTGGAACCCCATGGACCGCAGCACACCAGGCCTCCCTGTCCATCACCAACTTCCGGAGTTTGCTCAGACTCATATCCATTGATTCAGTGATGCCATCCAGCCATCTCATCCTCTGTCGTCCCCTTCTCCTCCTGCCTTCAATCTTTCCCAACATCAAGGTCTTTTCAAATGGGTCAGCTTTTTGCATCAGGTGGCCTAAGTGATGGAGTTTCAGCTTCAACATCAGTCCTTCCAATGAATATCCAGGAATGATTTCCTTTTGTATGGACTGCTTGGATCTCCTTCCTGTTTATATATAAAATTACAAATGNGGGTCAGCTTTTTGCATCAGGTGGCCTAAGTGATGGAGTTTCAGCTTCAACATCAGTCCTTCCAATGAATATCCAGGAATGATTTCCTTTTGTATGGACTGCTTGGATCTCCTTCCTGTTTATATATAAAATTACAAATGGTATATAAATTTATATATGTATTTATATGTATGTGCCCAGTCCCTCAGTCATGTTCAAGTGTCTACAATGCCATACACTGTAGCCCGCCAGGCTCCCCTATCCACGGGACTCTTCAGGCAAGTGTGGTGCCATTCCCTTCTCCAGGGGATCTTCCTGACCCATGTATCTTACATCTTCTCCATTGGCAGGCAGGTTCTTTACACCTAGTGCCACTTGGGAAGCCCTATATATTTATTATATATATATATGTGTGTGTGTGTGTGTGTGTGT
>SJYV01031872.1:152542-170728 GCA_006410875.1 Neotragus pygmaeus | reverse complement strand
TTTAATTTTCATTTTCCCATCACCACATTCAAGCCAGTGCTTCCAACTAGGTGCTTTAAAAACTATGGAGTTTCTGTGAACTGTTTCAGAGTTCTATCTTAGCTTTTGG
The DNA here is from genome assembly GCA_006410875.1 of Neotragus pygmaeus. Classification (NCBI taxonomy): domain Eukaryota; kingdom Metazoa; phylum Chordata; class Mammalia; order Artiodactyla; family Bovidae; genus Neotragus; species Neotragus pygmaeus. The sequence continues at coordinate 170,619 of SJYV01031872.1, read as the reverse complement.
TCAAATGGAATGAGTCTATTCTACACTGAGTGATTGTGCTTCTCCTAGATACATATGTTGAAGCCCTGACCCTCAATGTGAAGGCATTTGCAGGTGGAGTCTTTAGGAGGAAATCAGATTGAGGAGAGTGATGCACTGAGGAAAGGCTACAGAAAACACAGCAAGAAGCTGGCTGTCTTCAGGCCAGGCAGGGAGCTCACAAAGAACCTAAGTCTGCCAGCACCTTCATTTTTTACTTCCCAGGCTTTAGAACTGTTAGAAATAAATACTTGTTAAACCACCCAGTCTATGGTATTTAGTTATAACAGTCTTATCTGCCTAAGATAGAGTTCTAAAACCATTCATAGAAACTCCACAGTTTTTAAAGGCAATCGTTTTGGTCGAAGCACCAACTTGAATTTAAAAGGACAGAATCAGTATGAAATGAAAAGACATCTTTGGATTCCAAACTCCTATGGACAAGAGCAGGCAGAAAAAATTATTCAGCTACAAATGGGGGGGCTGTTTTATGGAAAATGCATAATTTAGAAGATGAAACCAAGACTTCAGTGGACAAAGCCAGGAGATATAGGGACTCATTCTCAGTGACTACTGTATGTCTTATATTTCCCCCTTTCGAATAAGAATGTCTACTGAAGTTATCCTATGCTGACTCACCATAATATGTAGGGTATATATATGGGAGAGGGTGGTACAGGTGGTAGTACTTGTCTCTCTAGTTGATAGGACTTCAGATCAAGAAGGAATTTTTTGAAAAATTGTACCCAATGATCCGAATTCAAAGATGTTCATTTGTACTGAGATTTGATTGAGATGAGATTTCGTATCTCAAGCCTTGGCTTATTCTACTGGAATGAGACACTGGGGAGATCTTGAGAGGGAATTAGTGAATCACACAAACAGAAGAACTGCAAGTAAATTTTTGTCATTTTAAAACATGGCCAAGAAATTTGTTGAACATTCCTCTTATCAGGAGATGGGGTACATATCCATCATACTGAATCTTATCTCTCTACTAAGCAGTAGAAACACAGGTATACCTCAGAGATATTGCAGGTTTGGTTCCAGACCACCACAATAGAGTGAGTCACACAAATGTTTTATTGCTCAGCAAGAATACCTGATGTGTGTCTTCTGGTAACTATGCAGTTCACCAGTTCCATTTAGAGGGCAAAAGTGGCTATTTTGTGATGTGGGTTATAATCTCAGCCATTTGAAGTCAACTCTGAAAATGACCAGATCTTCAGCAGACCTGACAAAGATCACTTGATTCAAATGCCTTTCGAATGATGCTTCAGCTGTTGAAGTAGAGATTACACTAGATCAAGTGACTTGATTTTGACCCAGCATATTTTACAAAGACAACCATTCTCTGCATTATTTAAGTGGGCTCAGTATATGCCTGAAAAAAAAAAAAAGAATTCTAATTGATGTAGTACATCCCTCAATACATTTCAAAGAAAAAAAGCATTGAGAGAATTCAGGTAAGCAACATCAGAGTTTCTTCATTACTCAAAGCATCCTCTAAAACAAAAAATAATACTCCTAAGACTCATACATTACTAATTATTGGATACATTAGCTAATGTATAAAAATATGGGATTGCTGAAATACTTGGTATATAATGCACTAAATGCTATCAGAACTAACTCCTCTTCTAGTCTTTCTTCTTTCTTTCAGATGGCATTTTCTATCCCTTCTTCCTTCTTTCAACACCAGACATCATCATCTTGCATTTCATTTATAGCATGATCTTCCCTAAAATATCACTGATTGTCTTATGCAGCGATACAAATTGTTAGGAAATACCTACTTGATGCAGTTTTCTAGTGAGTTTCATCGTTTTGGACATGTATGAAGTTGAATGTTTTAATATAATGTTGAATTTAGAAATCACCCATGAAAAAAACTGCCTTAAGGCAACAATTTAGACATATTTCCCTATCACACTGAAATGTTCACTAAACATTTAAGTAAACAAACAAGCAAAACAAAAAAGTAACAAAATAAAACCATACCAAAATAAAATAAAATTTGGGTGGCTGTTAATCTCAAACAGATTAATCAGTTATCCTTTCCTCAATCTGTGGAAAAGTATTGGAGGGTGATGGGCATAAAACAGTACTGGAGGCACAGATATTCAAAGGATACCATCTTTTAGTCACTGAAACTACCTAGTAAGCTCAACCTCCTGAATCACTGGTGTGATTATACTAAAAAGAAGACATACAGATAGCCAAGAGGCACATGAAAAGATGTTCAACATCACTAATTACTAGAGAAATGCAAATCAAAACTACAGTGAGATATCACTTCAACCCCATCCAATATGGCTATCATCAAAAAATCCATGCACAATAAATGCTGGAGAGGGTACGGAGAGAACAGAATACTCCTACATTGTTGGTGGGGATGTAAATTGGTACAGCCACTATGGAAAACAGTATGGAGGTTCCTGAAAGAACTAAAAACAGAGCTATAATATGACCCTGAAATCCCACTCCTGGACTCCCAATCCAGAGAAAAATAGGGTCTGAAAGCATATGTGCACCCCAGTGTTCATTGCAGCACTGTTTACAATAGCCAAGACATGGAAGTAGCCTAAATGTCCATCAACAAAGAAGGGATAATGAGATGTTGAACACATATACAATGGAAGAGTATTCAACCATTAGAATAAGAATAAAATAATGTCATTTGCAGCAACATGGACAGATGTAGAGACTGTCACACTGAATGAAGTCAGTCAGAGAAATAGAAATATTGTATGATATCATTTTCAAGCAGAATCTAAAAAGAAATGATACAAATAAACTTATCTGCAAAACAGAAGGAGATTCACTTATGGTTACCAAGGGGGAAAGGTGGGGGAGGGGATAATTTTAAATGGATAATTAACAAGGACCTACTGTACAGCACAGTGAATTCTGCTCAATATTCTGTAACAACCTAAATGGGAAAACAATTTGAAAGAGAATATATGCATGTATATTTTTTAAAAAGCCTGAAACTTGATGCTTAAATATTTGCACTTAAAACAAATATTTCAAGAAATTCCACTCCCACAAATTTAGTAATGCAGAGGAAGGCTGTCATTCTTGTAAGAGGTATTTTTTTTTTCTGAAAAGCTGAAATTTGGAATCTATTTTTAATTTAGCAACCTAAATACCTTATACATATGAAGATTTCAAATTTTAAAAGTTGATGTTTTTATATTTTTCAAAATTTCAAATATTTCTTTAGAAATTTTTAAATTACATCATAGGTTCTATTCATAAGAGACACATGCATGGATTTAATACAATTTTAAAAAATTGAGTCTGTGTGTTTGTGTATTTGGAGGCAGGCACAGTAGGGAACAGTTAGAAGGAATACAACTGCCGTTGTTAAGACAGAACTTTGGTTTTGATAGGAGAAGAGGGGGAAAATGGAGTAATAGGCAGTTACAGTCAATTTCTTCAATTATTGTATTATTGGGCTTATTTTATAACTCTGGTTACAAAAGCTAATATTGAGGCCAGTAACTGAGCAAAGCTTTACTCTGCTCAGGAGTTTGTTTGTTTTTTTAACATGTCTTATAGTCATCTATGTGGTTTTGATTTTAAAAAAAGAAAGAAAGAAAAATCTATAAAAAGTTTTTAATTAGCTGGGAATCTGGGTTCAATCCCACTAGAAACTCTGAGGAACCATAAAGAGTAAGCTCCAGAACTGATCCACCATAGGATGGGAACTGTTATCCACTGACTTCTGAGCCCTGTTGGTTAAGATTTGTCACTGAGGGAGTTAAATCCCCTGCACTTAATAGATTACGCATGCCCTGAGGAGTGGTCTTTCTGGTGTCTGATAAAGAAAAATCTATGCCCCCTTTTTTTTTTAATTAAAGTACAGTGACTTACAATATTAGTTTCAGATTTATAGCACAGTAATTTGATATTTTTATAGATTATACTCCATATAGAATTATTGAAAATATTGACTATATTCCCCATGTTGAACATTACATCATTGTAACTTATTGAGTTTATACCTAGTAGTTGGTATTTCTTAATTCTCTTCACCTGTTTTATTCTTTTTCTCTCCCTTCCACCCCTCTCCCCTCTGGCAACCACTAGTTTGTTTTCTATCTGTGAGTCTGTTTCTGTTTTGTTATATTTGTTCACTTATTTTTTTAGATGACATTCAGAAAACGAAGATCATAGCATCCGGTCCCATCACTTGATGGGAAATAGATGGGGGAACAGTGGAAACCGTGTCAGACTTTATATTTTTGGGCTCCAAAATCACTGCAGATGGTGACTGCAGCCATGAAATTAGAAGACGCTTACTCCTTGGAAGAAAAGTTATGACCAACCTAGATAGCATATTCAAAAGCAGAGACATTACTTTGCCAACTAAGGTCCGTCTAGTTAAGGCTATGGTTTTTCCAGTAGTCATGTATGGATGTGAGAGGTGGACTGTGAAGAAGGCTGAGTGCCAAAGAATTGATGTTTTTGAACTGTGGTGTTGGAGAAGACTCTTGAGAGTCCCTTGGACTGCAAGGAGATCCAACCAGTCCATTCTGAAGGAGATCAACCCTGGGATCTCTTTGGAAGGAATGATGCTGAAGCTGAAACTCCAGTACTTTGGCCACCTCATGCGAAGAGTTGACTCACTGGAAAAGACTGATGCTGGGAGGGATTGGGGGCAGGAGGAGAAGGGGACGACCGAGGATGGGATGGCTGGATGGCATCACGGACTCGATGGATGCGAGTCTGAGTGAACTCCGAGAGAGAGTGATGAACATGGAGGCCTGGTGTGCTGCAATTCATGGGGTTGCAAAGAGTCGGACACGACTGAGCGACTGAACTGAACTGAACATGGACATGAAAACATGTAAATTTTTCTTTCTTTGTCTGACTTACTTCACTAAGCACAATACCTTCCAGGTCCATCCATGTTTTTGCTAGTGGAGAAATTTCAGGGTTTTGGTTTGTTTGTTTTTTTTTCCCCCTTTTTCATGGCTGAGTATTGAATAGGAGAAGATATTTGCAAATGATATATCTGATAAGGGAGTGAATATCCAAAACAAACTAATAAACTCACACAAATCAATATCAAAGACAAACAATTCAATTAAAAAATAATAGGCATTTTTCCACAGAAGACATACAATGGCCAACAGGCACACGAAAAGATGCTGAACATCACTAATCTCCAGAGGAAAACTGCAAGATGGTGGAGTAGGAAGACCCTAAGCTCACCTTCTCTCATGGGTAAACCAAAATTATAGCTATTTACTGAGAAAGGAAATTTACTGATGAGGAAGACTGGAAAATACCTTCTATAACTAAAAATATAAAGAAGAAGCCAAAAGGTGGGCAGGAGAGGTAGAGGTATAGTATAGTGGAGACCATACCCCTGGGGTGGGCAACCCACAAACAGGTGATTAACTAAAATTGCAGATGTTCTTCTCAACACAAGAGAGGGATCTAAGCTTCACATTGGATTCCCCAAGCCAAATGTCCTGTGCCTGGAAGGCATACTCTCAGAACATTTGGCTTTCAAAGGCTTTTTGGGGGGAGACTCAAAGTGTAACACGGAGCTGTAACACTGGTCCATCCGTTGCTTCAGATATTTGTTGCAGCAAGACAGAGGTGAAGAAATTACAAACTCCCCCGATCAAAGGATTATGGGAAATAAAGACTCCACACTTAAAACGATGCACAAAAATATTTCACACAGAGACCCAGGGCAAAAGGAGCAGTTTGAAAGGAACCTGGATCAGACCCACCTGATGATTTGGAGAATCTCATAGAGAGTCAGAAGGCAACTTAGGATCACACTGGGACACAGATACCAGCAGCAGCCATTTNAGGGATCTCCCACGTGGAAATAACCCAGTGCCCACAAACAGATGAGTGGATGAAGATGTATGTGTACATAAATGCATGCACACACACTGTAATACTACTCAACTATAAAAAAGAATGACATTTTGCCATTTAAAACAACATAGATGAACCCAGAGGGTATTAGCTTAGTAAAATAAGTTTGGCAGAGAAAGAAAAATACTATATGTTATCACTTACATGTGAAATCTTAAAAAAAAAAAAAAAACTCATTAATAGACCAAAACAGAAACAGACTCACAAACAATAGAGTACATATTGGGATGGTGGAGGGAGATAAGGGTAGGAATTTATGAGGTTAACAAATTTATTAATTTAACTACTATGTATAAAATAAATAAGTTAAACAAGGATATATTGTTCAGCATAGGGATTACAGCCAATGTTTTATTATAACTTTAAATATAGTATAATCTCTAAAAATTTGAATCACTATGTGGTATACCTAAAACTAAAATAAGATTATCAATCAACTATACCTTAATAAAAAATAAGGTATGCTGAAGACAGAAACCCCAGGACCTGACTTCACCCACTAGTGGATAGGGACAAGCCCCAAGACAATGAGAGAGCCCTGCAGGATGCCATGGATTATCTCTAATCAACAGGGAAATTCAAATCAAAACTACAGTGAGACATCATTTCACACCTGTCAGAATGTGTGCTTAGTCACTCAGTCATGTCTGATTCTGTGACCCTATGGACTATAGCCCTCAGGGCTCCTCTGTTGAGGCAAGAATATTGAAAAGGTTTGTTGTGCCCTCCAGGGGATCTTCCCAACCCAAGAATTGAATCCAGGTTTCCAACATTGCAGGTGGATGCATTACCATCTGAGCCACTAGAGAAGCCCAAGAATACTGGAGTGAGTAGCCTATCCCTTCTCCAGGGGATCTTCCCAACCCAGGGATTGCACCCAGGTTTCCCACATTGCAGGTGGATGCATTACCATCTTAGCTACCAGGGAAACCCAAGAATTCTGGAGTGGGTAGCCTATTCCTTCTCCAGGAGAATCTTCCTGACCCAGGGATTGAACAGGGGTCTCCTGCATTGCAGTGGATTCTTTACCAGCTGAGCTACTACCCCTGTCAGAATGACTATCATCAAAAAAGACAACAAATAACAAGTGTTGGCAAGGATGTGGAGAAAAGGAAACCCTAGTACATTGTTGGTAGGAATGAAAAACAGTGTGGCAATTTCCCAAAAATGTAAAAATAAAACTACAATATGACCCAGAAATTCCACTCTTGGATATATACCTCCCAAAAAAATACTAATTCAAAAGATATATGCACCCAATGTTCATAACAGTATTATTTACATAGCCAAGATGAGAAAGCAACTTAAGTGTCTATCATCAGATGAATGGATAAAGAAGATGTGGTATATATGTGTATATATACATAAACACAAACATACACACACACACACACACATATATGTGTATATATATATATACAACTATTAATCTATATTCTAGACACAGGAGCTAACATACAAGGAATTATATGTCACAGCTATGTTGAAATTAGGGGATGGCCTGCAGTGCAGCACAGGCATCTGACACATTTGTTTTTTAATTTTCCAACAATCATGCATATATATATATATTTAATTCAGTTTCAAAGTATGTTGATTTTCAAATTACTCATACCTGCTTTGAAATCCTGCTTTGACATTTACCAATCTATATGACTTTGAACCCCCAGAGTAGGAAATGACAACCCACTCCAATATTCTTTCCTGGAAACTTCCATAGTTAATCTTTCTAAATCTGTTTTATAATCTGTAAAATGGTGTTAACAATAATGAGTACTTCTTTAGAATTGTGGTAAAGAGGAAGTTACATATTGTATGAACAACTCTGAATTGAGTGGAGATCAAGCCAGTCAATCCTAGAGGAAATCAACCCTGAATATTCATTGGAGGGATTGATGCTGAAGCTGAAGCTACAACACTTTAGCCACCTGATGCGAAGAGCTGACTCACTGGAAAAGACCTGATGCTGGGAAAGATTAACGGCAAGAGGAGAAAGGGGCAACAGAGGATGAGATAGTTGGATGGCATTACTGACTTATGGACATGAGTCTGGGCAAACTTAAGGAGATAGCTAACGACAGGGAAGCCTGGCATGCTACAGGTCATGGGGCCACAAAGAGTTGGACATGACTTGGCAACAGAACAACTTAGTTAGTCACTAAGTCATTTCCAACTCCTTGTGACAACATGGACTGTAGCCTGCCAGCTCTGTACATGGGATTTCCCAGGCAAGAATAACGGAGTGGATTGCCATTTCCTTCTCCAGGGGATATTCCCAACTCAGGGATTGAACTCACTTCTCCTGCATTGGCAAAGAGGGTCTTTACCACAGAGTCACCAGGGAAGTCCAGTTTACTGGCTCAGGGAGAATAAATACCCATCATTATTACCTGTAGGATTAGGCCTGAGATAGACGTATCAGCTTTGAATTGGTCATACCGGGAGTCAAATATTAGTTTACTGTGTGTATGATTTTCAAAGAGTAATTTAACTCCTTTAGTTATATTATATATATATGTGTGTGTGTGTATAAAATCTTTCTCAATTTCATCTATTAACAAATATTAACTTCATAGGTTTGCTGTGAGAAACAATATTTTACAAGTAAAATAACATATGTAAATCACATAACCTTGTCCACAATGGACAGTGAGTAGATACTGGTTTCCTTTCTCTTTCCTCTTCTGCACTATTTACTAACTTAGATGTTTGTGCATTTTTATAAGCTCATTCAACAATGCTGGCCTCTAGTATTATAAATGTGTTAGTTTTTATTTTAATTTCAAATAGCTCACAGGCTAGTGGGACACAGATAAAGATAAGAAAATATGTTGCACAACTGTGTAATACAAGTTCTGGGAATTTGAAGTGTCTCCCTTACCTAGGAATGTCAAAGAAAACATCAAAGTTATTATTTTAGATCAACTAAGAAGGCATATAATTTTACTCCTTTCTTATCAGTTAATAAACAGTTTTGTCTAATTATGCCTCAGGAGGAAGCAAAACATTTCATAGATGGAAAATCACTCTGGTCTTGGAGCCAGGGTCACTGGGTTCTAATGCTAGCTCTGACACTCATCAACTGAAGGAAAAAAATCTCTATGGACCTCAATCTTACCTGATAAGAGCCTTCTTAAACTCTCAACTTCCACACTGCATTCACAGTAAAACAAATTATAAAAATAAAAGCATGAAAAGTAAGTTTGGACAGATGGATTATTTTCATATCCCTTAGTTATCCTGGTGGAGAAGGCAATGGCAACCCACCTCAGTACTCTTGCCAGGAAAATCCCATGGATGGAAGAGTGTGGTAGGCTGCAGTCCATGGGGTCACTAAGAGTCGGACACGACTGAAGCGACTTAGCAGCAGCAGTAGTTATCCTGGATGATCCAACAATAAACTACTGGAAATGTAAAGGTAAAGTTTGATAGCTTCACACACTCAGCCCGTGAATGTTTTTCTAGAAGCTTTAATATTGAGGTCACATTATTAAATACCAAAGGGCATTTAAGCGAAAGACATTTTGGAGAGAAATTAGTTTAGCTGTCTCTCTCTTAAAAATGAACCAAAAAAAAGGAAAAATAATTTTATTTTTGCTTTTCACAACATTTGTCTGCCTTGTGAATCTAGAACTATTTTATTTATTGTAGATATTCTTTTTTTTTTTAATTTATTTATTTATTTATTTTTAAATTTAACTTTACAATACTCTATTGGGTTTGCCATACATCGACATGAATCCACCACAGGTGTACACAAGCTCCCAATCCCGAATCCCCCTCCCACCTCCCACCCCACAACGTCTCTCTGGATCATCCCCGTACACCAGCCCCAAGCATCCTGCATCCTGTATCAAACATAGACTGGTGATTCGTTTCTTACATAATAGTATATATGCTTCAATGCCATTCTCCCAGATCATCCCGCCCTCTCCTACTCCCTCTGAGGCCAAAAGTCCATTGTCTATGTCTGTGTCCTTTTGTTGTCTCACATACAGGGTCATCATTACTATCTTTCTAAATTCCATATATATGTGTCAGTATGCTGTATTGGTGTTTTTCTTTCTGGCTTACTTCACTCTGTATAATAGGCTCCAGTTTCATCCATCTCATTAGAACTGATTCAAATTTATTCTTTTTAATGGCAGAGTAGTACTCCATTGTGTATATATGCCACAGCTTGCTTATCCATTCATCTGTTGATGGACATCTAGGTTGTTTCCATGTCCTGGCTATTATAAACAGTGCTGCGATGAACATTGGGGTACATGTGTCTCTTTCAATTCTGGTTTCCTTGGTGTGTATGCCCAGCAGTGGGATTGCTGGGTCATAAGGCAGTTCTATTTGCAATTTTTTAAGGAATCTCCACACTGTTTTCCACAGTGGCTGTACTAGTTTACATTCTTAATTTCTTTCCACAAATTCACTCTTAAATGAAATGCCTATCTTTTGATAAGCCTGCTTATAGCTAGATTTATAAATCACTTAGGTTTAGACAGAAACGAGATTTCTTAATCTCCTTTTGAAAGTTATCTTTATATAAAAAAATATTGATGAAATATTGACTCTTCTTTTTCCATAAATGAGAGATGAATGCCAGCCAAACAAAAAGCTAACACCAAGGTACCTGTGCTTTCACTTCCTTAAGTTTCTTTTTTCCTCAAGATGAATCATGTTTTTGAACTTTAGCTCTTTTCTTTTCATTTTTGAAATTTCCATGATGAAAATGTTTACAATGTTTACATGAAGTATAAAAGCATGTCTGCCTTTATATTAACAAGAGGTCAGAGAGAAGTATTCAAATGGCCAGAAAGAAGAATCAGATTTCCCATGAGACTTCTGCCTTACACCATGGAATCTAGGCAAGCGATAGTAAATAAAATGTGCCTGAGTGCTTAGTTGTGTCCGATTCTTTGTGAACCTTTGGACTGTAGCTTGCCAGGCTCCTCTGTCCATGGGCTTTTAAAGGCAAGAACTCTGGATCTGGTTGCCATCTTCTTCTCCAGGGGCTTTTCCTGACCCAGGGATTGAACCCTCATCTCCTGCATTGCAGGGGAATTCTTTACTTGCTGAGCCATCGAGGGAGCCCTTGAATAAAATGTGGTGAAATTAAAAAAAAAAAAAAATTACCTAGTCAACTTTCATCTCTAAAACAAAACTGTCTTCTTTCATCCCAGTGGGTCAGCTTTGAAGCAGCCAAGCTTTCCTCCAGAGGCTCCTGGTACTACCTCTGCTGCTCCTTGCTGATAAAATTTAAATTATCCTCCCTTCAAACTACATGGAGGCTTTCACTTCATATGCGCTGCAGCAAAGAAAATGTAGCTTGTTGCAGAGTTATGTTTTTACGTGAGGAACTGTTTACATTAAAAAGAAGTATTTCTTAAGAAATAAGTACTTGGTTCCTTTCACTTTTAGGTGGTGAAAGGAAACCAATGGCATGATCGTTATTAAAAGTAAAAGCATCCGTGAAGAATAAAGAAAACTAAATAAAAGGAAAGGAAACGGAAAAGCCATGGCAGTATCAGCAACTACTCATGAAAAATTCTTTTTGAAAAATTCATTAGGGGATAAAAGATCTGAAGAGACTGTCCTGACACATATTAAATAGAAAGAGCTGTGTGAAAGGAGCTCCAAGTCTGAGTGTAGACACAGAGCAAACTTAGGAAATGTATTTATAAGAAGAGAAAATTCAGAATATAAGTATGAGAAGTGTCATGAACACTTGAGCCACATGTGCTCACTTCTTTGGCTGCCTCCCTATCCGAGTTTTCATTCTGTCTGCTCATCAGGAAACCTGCCTCAGAGAACAGGATGGCTGATTACATTGTCTAAGGCCCTGTTATATCCTGCTGTGTTCTAATCTCCCAGTGGGTATCTGAGGTAGTAGTTGATCTTGGAAATCAGCAGGGATTTGTGTAGATGTGTACATTTGAGATTCAGCCTCCTCTAACACGATGGTGGTGTATGTTAAGTAGAAGAATTCATGCAGCTAGATTTGAAAGAGCAGTGCTCCTGGACGGACAAAGTGAATTTGTTTTACAGTTAATGAATGATGAATTTGTTCTATGAAAATCTTTAGTATCATTAGATTCACACTAAGAAGGGAAGTTTTGGAGGATCGTTATGAAACTTACCTGGCTAGACTAAGTTGTTTCACCCTAATTGAGAAATCTCATTTGACATCTAGCCCTACAACAGGTCAAAATACTCAGAGTACACAGANGATTCACACTAAGAAGGGAAGTTTTGGAGGATCGTTATGAAACTTACCTGGCTAGACTAAGTTGTTTCACCCTAATTGAGAAATCTCATTTGACATCTAGCCCTACAACAGGTCAAAATACTCAGAGTACACAGAGCACAAATTAAAGCAATTAGACCTACTACCTTGGCCTTGGTGGAGTCTGCCTCCTTCAGAATGCCTGATTAAATTTGATTTCAAAGGCAGGCTCTAATGCACTTACTAAACTCTTTGTCCTTGAAGTAGAGAGGGTTGTAAGGTCTGTTTCTCAGGGGTCTGGGAAATGGGAAGAGTAGTTCACTTCTGAAAAAGGAGCAGTGCTTTCTTTCAGGTTGATCCTAAAGACTAACAACACAACACATATACTGTTGCTTCACACTATTCCTTTAAAATCCTGGATACACATTTAGGGATCTTTCAAAAGTGATTTCCCAATACCACAGCTCTTCTTCTTTACCAAATGGACAATTTTATTTTCTAAAATTCTTACCTGACTATACTGCTGCTGCTAAGTCACTTCAGTTGTGTCTGACTCTGTGCGACCCCAGAGATGGCAGCCCACCAGGCTCCCCCGTCCCCGGGATTCTCCAGGCAAGAACACCGGAGTGGGTTGCCATTTCCTTCTCCAAAGCATTAAAGTGAANTTCACATAGTCTTAGTATTGTCACTGTTGTTGTTTATAATCACTTTGGTTGTGGTTTGGGTTATTTGTTTCCACATCTAAATATTGCTGTTGTATTACTCAGTTAATCTTGTACCATATTATTCTATCACATCTGTTCAAGGGTTCCATTAAGAAAATGATTCTTGTGTCGATGAGTGTACCTACTGGAACTTTGCTTTCTTTTTTATTTTTATTTTTCTGTCCTTCTGTTAAATGATTGAGTTCTGAATTGAGTGCATTTCCCACAATGGTGAAGTTCACTGTGAATGGGGCACAGCAGGCATTCCACTTACCTGGGCACTTTGGGAAACCATGAGGACTGATAACATCATCACTTGATGGATTTTCTACCCTGGCAACAAATGCTTACCATCTAATCAGACAGAACATTGGATATCCTGGTCGAGCTGAATCTCATCATCCCTGTGAGTGCAGGAAGGAGTTGGGTTGTCCTTCATTCATCTTGAGATAGAAGGGAGTTTTCACCTGGCAAATACTTGCAGTTTAAAAATCTGAGGCGTAAAGTATGTCTGCTGTGTGTGTACAGGGTCGGTCACAGTGACCCTCTCTTGGACCAACAGTCTAATAGTGCTTCCCGCCCCCCTACCCTCTGTCTCCTCCAGGTAGAACGTCATGACATGAATACCCTAAGCCTGCCCCTGAACATCCGCAGAGGCGGGTCGGACACCAACCTCAACTTCGATGTACCGGATGGCATCCTGGACTTCCACAAGGTCAAACTCAATGCGGACAGCCTGAGACAGAAAATCCTCAAGGTCACAGAGCAGATAAAAATCGAGCAAACGTCCCGTGATGGGAACGTGGCAGAGTATCTGAAGCTGGTCAGCAGCGCGGACAAGCAGCAGGCTGGCCGCATCAAGCAGGTGTTCGAGAAGAAGAACCAGAAGTCGGCTCACTCCATCGCCCAGCTGCAGAAGAAGTTAGATCAGTACCACCGGAAGCTCCGGGAGCTCGAGCAGAACGGGGCCCTCCGGAGCGCCAAGGACACGGCCAAGGACCAGCTGAAGGACATCCCGCCCTCTCTGAAGGATGCCCAGGCCAAGTCCCGCACTGCCCCCCACAGCCTGGAGAGCAGCAAGTCGGGCATGCCCGGGGTGTCGCTCACCCCGCCCGTGTTTGTCTTCAACAAGTCCAGAGAGTTCGCCAACTTGATCCGGAATAAGTTCGGCAGCGCTGACAACATTGCCCACCTGAAGAACTCCTTGGAGGAGTTCCGGCCTGAGGCCAGCGCCAGGGCCTACGGGGGCAGCGCCACCATCGTGAACAAGCCCAAATACGGCAGCGACGACGAGTGCTCGAGCGGCACGTCCGGCTCCGCAGACAGCAATGGGAACCAGTCGTTCGTGGCTGGGGGCTCGGGCGCGCTGGACAGCCAGGGCAAACTCACGGCCATCCTGGAGGGGCTCCGGGAGATCAAGGACACCCAGGCGCAGCTGGCTGAGGACATCGAGGCCCTCACGGTGCAGTTCAAGAGGGAGTACGGCTTCATCTCTCAGACACTGCAAGAGGAGAGATACAGGTATTTCAGGCTCTGCTCTTAGGAGCTTGAGTTTTTACGATTGGAGAGATTGTTTGAAAGTGATATGCTAATAGTTGTGTTTTTGTTTTTAATGTGAATGTGGGTCAAAAGGCATTTAGGAACCGAGAGTTCCTTCCGTACTTTGCAATCCTAAATATTGTAATTTGCAACTTGAAGCCCGAAAGCTTAGAGAAAGACGTTATACATGTGGGTCTGTTAAAATATCACCATATAGTCAATGACTCACATGCATATTGAGCTCCTGATTTAGTAGACAGTTGTTACAAGATCTCGGCATAGTAATTTCAAGAGCTGTATTTGGTTTCCCCCTGTAATAACTGTCAAGTAAAAAAACAAATTCATGGTCCAGCAAGGTAACTTTTATTTGGTACATAAATCTCAAAGTCTTTATATAATGTATTTTTTTGTGAGATTACATTTTGCTTATTAATAAACCTTTCACCCTAAATGAAGACCTTTCAAAAGGAATCTTACAAATTCAAATCTTGTGGATTTATATTAGCTAATTTTTAAATTCAGGTTAAGTTATATACGGCCAGCTTTTTGGTGCCTCTAGCTTAAAAAGTGTACATGCCCAAATATGAAGTGATTTTCCACCATTTTCCCAGTAAAAATATCCCCCCATCAGGTTTTTTTGTCAGGTGAAGGTTAACTTCCAAAAATATAGATGAAACAATGAATGCCTGCTACATATTATAAGATTTAAAATTTTAATTTAGTTTACATGTTGTTTTATATCTGATATATGAATTTATATGAGTGTTAATTTAGAGATACGGCTTTTTCAGCTATTATATTTTAAGAAACAATTTTNTGGACTGCAGCCTACCAGGCTCCTCCATCCATGGGATTCTCCAGGCAAGAGCACTGGAGTGGGGTGCCATCACCTTCTCCGACCCGACTATACTAGACTCCCTAAATTTAGACCATAGAGTTTTCCTTAGAGAAGTAATGTTCTGCTCTTTAAGTGTCCAGGAATTTTTAAAACCATTATTGCCACATTAATGGTATAATTTATTTAGTTTGCTATTATTCCTATTTTTTAAATATAGTTTTATAGGCAGGGAACAGACTTTCAGTAACTTTTCCAGGGTTCTCCTAAATAATTCAAGGCTAAAGGTAAAAATATTCTTCTCGATGAAAACTTCGCTTTGAAAATAGGATTAAGTCATGATGTCTTCACATATTCTTTAATAAATACTTTTACTCATTTCAGTCTGATTTCTGCTTTCCTCCTCAATACACACACACACACACACACAGACACACACACACACACACACACACACACACTCACACTCTTCCTAACTCCTTCTAGTAAGATTGCTCTTATCTTAATCTTATTATGTGATTTCTGACAAATCAAAAATGCACAACCCTCTTTGGGACTTTCCTGGCCTCTCAGTAACATTCAACACCTTGATCACTCACTTCTTTTGAAATTCTTTATTTTCTTGGTTTTTATGACTTCACAGTCTCCTGGCATTTACTCCATCTCTCGTAAGCTACCTCAGCACCCGCTACCAAATTATGTCTGATATCTAATTACTGAAGTGTTAAAAAACCTTATGACATTTCTCTACAATTGGTCCTTTGGTGATCTCATGTATTTCCATGATTTAAAAATAAGCACAAGATCTTCCAGGTTCATCTATGACATGAAAAGAATATGGAAGCTATCGTTTCTTTCTTACAACAAGAAAAAGTTGAATAAACTGAAAGTCAACAATTTTTCTTGAACTCATGAAAAAAAGAAAGTTGTAAGACAAACTGCAAGCTCAAAATCTAGAGAGATGAAGACGTCTCTGGAAGGGTGGTCCAGTGACTAGGACTCTGTATGCTCAATGCAGGGGGCTGGGTTCAATTCCTGGTCAGGAAACTAGTTTCCACATGCCACAACTAAGAGTTCACATGTTGCAACTAAGACTCAGCACAGCCAAATTAATAAATATTTTTCAGAAAATCTAGAGAGACGAGTGAATTCAGAAAGTGTTAGCCAAGATCTGCTTATATAAACCACTGGAGCCGTAAACCAGTAGTAATAACTGATAGGGTATTCTTACAAATTGCTTGAGGCTAAGTGTGAACTAACTTAAGAATGAGAAACTCCTAGGGGCCACAGTCATAAAGCAGTCACTATCATAAAAGGGCCACCAAATTTTAATGGGTTTTATTTGCAGAAGTCCTGCAAGATTCTCATGGTGAAGAGATAACAAAGACCCCTTTGTGGCTTTGGCATGAGGAGGAGAACAGCCATTGTGAAATAGGTACAAAATATCCTCTATATCAAAGTGCCATTCTATGAAGAAAAGGACTTTACCAGAGTCTCATTCCACTTGGGAAAGAATAGTTCTCCATCTCTAGCTGCCTCTTGCCTTCATGTCTCACCAAAAGGAGGGGAATGGGTAGCAAGAAATCCATGTGAAGGTACAGCCCAGGAGCACAGGTCCACTACAAGACTGAGATTTGTTCTTTAGATTAAAGAATATTTCCCATCACTAACACCTTACTACCACATCAACAGGACTCCAGTAAAATAACAGCTGATTAAGAGATCTAGAAATGAAAGCATACTGTCTCTCTGAGGAGAAGTATGTAGAGAAATCCAGTTTTTAAAAAGCTACAAACAAGGGTACTAGAGGAATCTGAAGTCCCTGCAGCTACTATAAACATTAAACACAGTCACACTATTAGGCAAATTAACATAAAAACTTATACTAAAGGCATATTTACCTTAGTTCCTACTACCTGATATATCATGTCTCAACAACAACAAAAAAAAAAAATATAACAAGGCATGGCAAAAGAAAAAAAAAACAGTCTGAAGTAATAAGAGAAGCAGTAGAAGCAAAGTGAGAAATAACACTGTTGGAGTTATCAGACAGGAATTAAAGTAACTAAGGTTGCTATGTTAGGGCTCTAACAGAAAAAAGAGACAACATCTAAGAACCATGGATAATGTGAGCAGAAAGGTGGAAACTCTAAAAGAAGTCAAAAAGAAATACTAGAAATTAAAAACACTGTGGCATAAATGAAGAATATTTTTGCTGAGCTTACCAGTAGAGTGGACACAGCCACAGACAGAATGAACAACCTTGAGGATGTATCAACAGAAACTTCCCAAACTGAAATGGAAAGAGAAAAAAAAAAAAATGGGGAAAAATAGGATACCCTGGAGCTGTGAAACAATTATCAAAGTTATAGCATATTAGAACTTCAGTACTAGAAGAAGAAGAGAGAAAAAAGCAGAAGAAATGCTTGGAGAAATAATAGTCAAGGATTTTCCAAAATTAATGACAAATACAAAAAGTCAGTCTTAGAAATCTCCGAGAACACCAAACAAGATAAGCACAAAACATCTGCATCTAGGCATGTGATACTCAGAATGTAGAAAACTAAAGACAAAGAGAAAAATCTAGAAAAATGCCAGGGGTGGGATGGGAGTGGAAGGGCACCTTACCATAGAGTAGCAAGGAAAATAACGACAGCAAACTTACTTCCAGCAGGAAAATGAAATACTGTTTATGACAAGGGAATGGCATGATGTAAATGAATTTAGACCAGTTCAGAATGTATATTGCAAACACTACAGCAACTGTCATGGATCAGAAGAATCAACATAGTGAAAATGAGTATAATACCCAAAGCAATCTACAGCTTCAATGCAATCCCTATTAAGCTACCAA
>SJYV01031872.1:104180-152442 GCA_006410875.1 Neotragus pygmaeus | reverse complement strand
ATAAATATTTCGAAGTAAAGGGGAGCTGGAAGATGAGCGAAGCAATGTCATTATATTCAGCTCTTTGCCTGCAATTTAGAAACAAATGAATACTGAAGTGTTTTCCTGTCTGTGTTTTGCCCTCTTTCCCGGCACTTGTCAAGATAAGATTGAAAATAGTGATACAGTATTAAAGCTAAGAGAAAATCCTGACATGTGATGGATTAAAGCACAGAATTAGTCAGACTGTATGATTTTCAAACAGCTTCCGCAACCATTTCTCTTTGATTCACCAGTGAGCTGAATTCAGCATGAATTTTTATCCTTTTCTACAGTGTTCAAATCCATTCATGATCTATCAGCTCTTTTCTAGAAAGCCTGTACCCTCTCTTAAGCCTCACTGAGGTCTCTAACATCAGTAAGAAATTATAATTTCTTGAGTTAAGTACTCAGCTACACAGTAGTTCATGCTGCCCTCCTTTCTTTTAATGTGTCCCACTGGGTATTAATAGTGTTCAGATTTATTTTTCATAATTTAGAACTTGCCTTATGAAATATTAAAATGCTTATTAATGGTTGGAAAAGTGACAGAGGCACTAATATATATTGTAAGCAGCACACTGCTGTTCTTCAGCCTCACACTAATTACCCATACATATAAAAATGCTTAATTATATTTTGTCTTCATTGTTCAGAAGGCAAGTAGGAAAAGGGACACAGAAACACATTTAAAGACTCTAAGGACAAGTTTGTGTTTATCCGAAACTGTCACCATTGGCTCAAACTGGTCAGGTCATATTTACAAGCACACAGTATGTACAATCATTTTAAAAGGTTTCTCATTTTCTCCCTGATACATAGAAAATAGTAAATTCCCATACATTACTAAAAATCAAGATAAAAATCATACATCCCAAACTATGAATCTTTTGTGTTTCTCAGTCACCATTATCATACTAGTTCACGCACTTTTTTTCTCTCAAGAATGATAATGAATTCAAGTTGTTTCATTCACCCTTCTGACTGAATCCTATAAGCCACATTTGCCAGATAAGTATCTAAAAGCATCAAAAAATACCCGCTGCCCATAGAGAATCATTGTACATATATAGTATTCACTTCAGCTGATCTCACTAATCAAAAAGTTAAATTATTTTACAGAGTCCTAAATGATAGCAACTGATATCCATATTTCTACAGTTACCAAACAGGAAATTTTGCCTTCTGACACTAGTCATCAATACAGTGGTCAATATCAAGCAAAATTAGGAATAAATTATGTCAATACCAAAGACTTATTTTGATTCATTAATTTTGATTTTTAACTTTAGCCACATTAAATTTCTAGAAATATGTTTTATAGGACTTTTGCAAATAAATATGCTTTTGACCTACTTGCTACTTGATGATCTTTTCTGGAATAGAAGGTAACAGAAATGAGAAATCAAGTACAAGGCAAAATAAATTCCCTATTACTGGATTTTCTGATATACTGCTACTGCACCAGTTTTACCAACAATGTCATTTTAATGAGTTAATCACAGAGAAACAACATTAACGTAGTTCAAGACCAAATTTGTGTTTCTCCTTTAGGTGACTTCCTTGTTTCTACTGTGAGAGTGCAGCCTGCTTCTCCTATGACTGAGTAACACCAGGAAACTGTTTCATTCCTATGAGCCTCCATTTTCCAATCTGATAGAAATGATAGCACCTACCTCAAAAGAAACAATTAGACAATTTTCATAAATCACTAATCACAACGTGATCCCTTAAGAAGTATTCTCTCTTATTGCCCTGTTAAACATATAAAAAACCATAATTTATGAAATGACTACATTTAATATTTTCAATGATCTAAAATCAAAGCTAGAGTTTAGAAAGTTATGTAAATTATGAAGGAAGGAATAGGAAGCAAGACATTGTAAACATTAATCAGATGAGTAGTTTCCATATCTGATAGAGCACAATGCTATCATTCAGACAACTTTCTATGTCTATGCATCTTTCCATTATAAAATTTATTTATATCTCAGATATTGTTTACTTTTAACTGGAGCACATAGATTAGGGTAAATGTTTTTTAAAAGAAGTATTTTATAAGGAAATTATAATATGTTATTTACCCAGAGATGGTGGACAAGTTATCTTTGATCCTTTTTACTATAAATACATATATTGTGATTTTGACTGTGGGAGAGTGAAGTTCTGCATGAACAGAAGGATACAGGGTATTTCAAACATGTGGGTGACTAAGTGCAAGTCAACGGCAGGAAATTAATAGGAAANTGGACAAGTTATCTTTGATCCTTTTTACTATAAATACATATATTGTGATTTTGACTGTGGGAGAGTGAAGTTCTGCATGAACAGAAGGATACAGGGTATTTCAAACATGTGGGTGACTAAGTGCAAGTCGACGGCAGGAAATTAATAGGAAATGATTTTCACTGGAGGGTGTATACTGACTGATGCCTGTGCATTAACCTGCATTAGTTAATGGAGTGTCACCAAATGAATTATGGAAAAAGATAAGTATGGAATAAATCAAGAGACTGTAAGAAATTCTTACTTACTCTTTGTGACTGAGTATTAAAATTTTGCTGGTGTGAAATCTACTGTGAATAATACATAAGTTACAAAACTTTGGCCCAGAAGGATTAAAATGCACCAAGCTTTTTTGTCATTTATTTGCTTTACTTTTTTTCTCAAGTCCTGAGGTTTTCATTAAGAAAAATTTAAATAAGATCAAGAAACAGGATCTCTCTCCCTTTCCTTCCCTCCCTTCAATCTCTATCTTTCTTCCTAAAAGAGTAAAGAAGCACCGTTCCCTACTACAAATGAGTAAATTAAAAACAAGGTGACAGAATTCATAAATTAATAAAGAACACATACTAATATGTTCACTTCATATTATTAAGAGAAGGTTTTAGGTATATAACTGAATACTAAGCTTATCAGAAATATCTGATAACAGGTCTTATTTGTTCCTGTGCAGTATATATGCATTATGTTTCTTTTTATTTTCCCTAATAAAAATATGTGAATTTAAAATACTGAGCCTTAATTTACTTTTTGTTTTATTAAAACCTTCTCTAAATATATTGTGATAAATTTGTTATAACTTTTACTATCTGAGGTAGAATCTTTTATTAACACCCAACATGATTTATTGGAACTTTGGGAGACTCACAAACCACCTTTAAGAAACTAACGAAAGCCATTTCCAGAAAGGACACATACATTTAAATACACACAGAGACACATACAGAGACATACATATTTTGCTACATTATCAAGGGGCTCATACATATCTTGAAACTCATCTTTTCAAATTAGGGCCACAATTAAATAAAAACTGATCAAAGGCTATTTTAACCTGAGGCCAGATAGTATTCATGCTTGTGAGAGTTTCCAGTGATTTGAATCAAAAGACATATTGTATTTTCCAAACTCTACTCCTCATTTAACCTTAGTTGCCTCATTTATAAAATAAAAAGTGGCATCAAAGGGCTCTTCTAACATATAATTATCTGGGTCTAGGCAGATGGGGAAACAGTAGAAACAGTGGGAGACTTTATTTTGGGGGGGGGGCTCCAAAATCACTGCAGATGATGATTGCAGCCATGAAATTAGAAGGCGCTTGCTCCTTGGAAGGAAAGTTATGACCAACCTAGATAGCATATTCAAAAGCAGAGACATTACTTTGCCAAAAAATGTCCATCTAGTCAAGGCTATGGTTTTTCCATTGGTCATATATGGATGTGAGAGTTGGACTGTGAAGAAAGCTGAGCACCAAAGAATGGATGCTTTTGAACTGTTGTGTTGGAGAAGACTCTTGAGAGTCCCTTGGACTGCAAGGAAATCCAACCAGTCCATCCTAAAGGAGATCAGTCCTGGGTGTTCATTGGAAGGACTGATGCTGAAGCTGAAACTCCAATACTTTGGCCACCTCATGTGAAGACTTGACTCATTTGAAAAGGCTCTGATGCTGGCAGGGATTGGGGGTAGGAGGAGAAGGGATGACAGAGGATGAGATAGTTGGATGGCATCACTGACTCAATAGACATGAGTTTGGGTAAACTCCCAGAGCTGGTGATAGGGAGACCTAGCATGCTGCGATTCATGGGGTCGCAAAGAATCAGACATGACTGAGCGACCGAACTGAACTGAGGCAAAGAATAAGTTCCTTTAAGAAAAATAATACTGTTTGCAAGTTACAAAAAGAAAATCATTTACAAATATGAAGGTTTTCATTTTCCTATAGCTTTTTAACAAAAGGAATCTTGAATAGAAAATGCATGTTCTATCAAAATTGTATTGACATACATGGCTTTATAGATTTCTGCGGTCTTACATACTGGGAAAAGAAAAGCTAAGTTAGTTCACAAGTCATATTTACATATGATGATATGAATTATGTTTTGCATATTTTCTATATCTTTTCCAAGGGTAGTTTGATAATAGTAAGTAATTAATTGAATAGAAACATACTACTAAATCAAACATTTATAGAAAAAAATCAGTTTTACAATTGATACTATCATTTACAATATGTGACTTAATGTTTAGAAGGAATTGATTGTCACTGACTATTCATACTGAACCAGCTTATACACTGACAAAGGAAAAATATGTACTCTACACCAACAAGGAGAAGGAAATGGCAACCCACTCCAGTATTCTTGCTGGGGAAATCCCATGGATAGAGGAACCTGGCAGCCTACAGTCCACGTGGTTGCAAGAGTCGACACAACTGAGCAACTAAAGCAAACCAACCATACATTAGCAAACATACTTTGGTTGAGCTGGTTTAACTTTGAAGTTTAAAAAGTAAAGAGGGAACATATTCCTATGTGAAAACATCTTATTACCCATATTTTCCCTCACTAACTTCAAATGCAATGTTTTCAACTTTTGGCTTAGAACATAAAGTCAGAAATAGAATCTAAAGCTCTGTCTCCAGAAAAGAGGGGAAAACTATAGCAGCAAGGAAAACTAGAGAGGGTGTAATAACACTTCTAAAAGTGTCAAGTAAAGGATGTATTCTACTTGCAAAAATGTCAAGGAATTTCCATGAGGTATAGAACATAGGAGGCCATACTGAAGGGAGGATTGACTATAAATTCTCATCCTATAAGAGAATATCTTGCTCAGAATTAGGTGGAGCACAGAATCTGGCATGTGAAACATAAGAAGGCATAACCAGAGTCAAGGTGAGCAGTGAACTTGTGGGAAAGCTATCAATCCCAAGACTATTGTATAAAATATTCAAATCAAGATATCATGTTTAAGGCGGTGAACAGAAACTTTTAGAGATGATAGATATATTGAAGGCATAGATTGTGGTGATGGTTTCACAGATTTTTACTACTAGTTTCAAATTCATCACATTGTATACATTAAATATGTGTACCTTTTTGGATGCCAAGCATACTTTAATAAAGTGGTTAAATTAATAAAAGAAAATCCCTAGGATGACTGAAGAGTATGGAGACTATTCTTTGTTAGCCTACAAAAATTAGCAAATTCTGTTTTAAGATTAAGCCTCTATGCCCACAATGTAAGCTAACTGGATGAAATGATGTGACTTCACTGTATTGATGAAAGTCATTTGATATGGAACATACAGCACACATTTTATAGATATACAGCTTAGTAAACCAACTACAATCTCAGAATCTATAATAATTAACCATGAGTAATATTAAGTTTAATTTTCAAAGACAATTTGTATGGCAAATTATGTTTTAAATGGATATAAGTATACTAAGAATAAACTTAAATTTTAACAACTTTTAGAATGAAGTGAAACTGTTAGTCACTCAGTCATGTCTGATTTGGTGACCCCATGGACTTGTAGCCCACAAAGTTCCTCTGTCCATGGAATTCTCCAGGCAAGAATACTGAAGTGGGTTGCCATTTCCTCCTCCAGGGGATCTTCCTGACCCAGGGATCAAACCCAGGTCTTCTGCATCTCAGGTGGATTCTTTACTGTCTGAACAACATGATAACCCTTAGAATAAACTATTCTCCCACAAATGCAAAATTCTAAAGTTCACCTTATTGCTTCTAGTATTAAGATATTCTATTAGCAGTTAATTGCTGCTGTATGCAAAAACATGTATTTCTTTGTTCTAAAATTTTTATACACTGCAGCTTCTCACTAATTCAAACTGACTCTTCTCTCAACTGCTTCCCACCTCTGTGATATAATTTTCGATTTGTTGCATACATATAGTTGATTTTAATATTAATCTAAATAGATGATATTTTATTGCTATGACATTCACCATTTCCAGTTAAGAGTGATAGCAGACAAATTAGCAGAGGCTGCAAAACTAAAATAAACAGATTCTAAGAAAGCTGTGGTACATATACACAATAGAATATTCAGTTCAGTTCAGTTGCTCAGTCGTGTCCAACTCTTTACAACCCCATGAATTGCAGCATGCCAGGCCTCCCTGTTCATCACCAACTCCTGGAGTTCACTCAGACTCACGTCCATTGAGTCAGTGATGCCATCCAACCATATCATCCTCTATCATCCCTTCTTCTTCCTGCCCTCAATCCCTCTCAGCATCAGAGTCTTTTCCAGTGAGTCAACTCTTCTCATGCAGTGGCCAAAGTACTGGAGTTTAATTTAAAAGAATACATTTGAATCAGTTCTAATGAGGTAGATGAAACTGGCACCTATTATTATAAAGAGTGAAGTAAGGCAGAAAGAAAAACATCAATACAGTATATTAATGCATATATATGGAATTTAGAAAAATGGTAATAATGACCCTATATGCGAGACAGCGAAAGAGACACAGATGTATAGAACAGTCTTTTGGACTCTGTGGGAGAAGGCGAAGGTGGGATGATTTGAGAGAATAGCATTGAAACATGTATATTATCATATGTGAAACAGATCCCCAGTCCAAGTTCAATACAAGAGACAGGGTGCTCGGGGCTGGTGCACTGGGATGACCCCGAGGGATAGGATGGTGGGGGAGGTGAGAGGGGGGTTCAGGATGGGGAACTGATGCACACCCATGGCTGACTCATGTCAATATATGGAAAAAACCACTACAATATTGTAAAGTAATTAGCATCCAATTAAATTATATAAATTTAAAAAATAACACAATAAAAAGATTCTGTCACAGCCTTTTTCCTAGTTTACACATAACCATAAATACATGTTTGTCGTTAGCAATAGAGGCACCGCAATTTCAAACTCTGGCAGACATGACAAACATCAACAAGAAGTACATGAGTTACCTGCATCAACTGCAACCAACTTCAGTTTTGGACTTATAATCTCACTGTTTCCTCAAGTAGCTAATTTTCTAAACTATTACACTGCAAGTCACATAATTCTAAATTTTCCAGCCTCTGTGCCTCTATGCCTGTTAAATTTAAACCAAGATTCACATCAATCTGAATGAAAGCTTTCAAAGCAAACTTTGTGCTTGCTTAGTTGCTCAGTTATGTCCTACTCTTTGCAACCCCTGGACTGTATGTAGCCCATCAGATTCCTTAATCCATAGGATTTTTCAGGCAAGAATAGTGGAGTGAATTGCCATTTCCTTCTCCAGGGTATCTTCTCAACCCAGTGCTCGAACCTGCGTCTCCTGAATATCAGACAGATTCTTTACCCATTGAGCCATCAGATAAGCTCCCAATCAAACTTTCCTTTTAGCCAAATTGGAGATTGAGAAAATTTTCAGTCCTTCTCTTTAATGATACATAAATGAAAACAAGTTACCATAACTATAGAAAATATGTGGATCCACAGACAGAAGAAGCAAGAAGAACCACAATCCTTCAGTGGCCAGAACTAAAATCATATCACAGAAAGTTAACCAAGATGAAAAAGCACAGGGTTTTGTGCCAGATAAAGGGACAAGATAAAATCTCAGAAAACCAACCAAATGAAGTAGAGTTAGACAACCTTCCAGAAAAAGAATTCAGAATAATGATAGTGAAGATAATCCAGGATCTCTGGTGGGGGGGGGGAAAGGGAATGGAGGCAAAGATTAAGATGCAAGAAATGTTTACCAAAGACCTAGAAGAACTAAAGAATAAATAAATAGAGATGAACAATACACTAGAAGGAAGCAAAAGCAAAAGCAGAATAACTGAGGCAGAAGAATGGATAAGTGACCTGGAAGACAGAATAATGGAAATCACTGTTGCAGAATAAAGATAGAAAAAAGAATTTAAAAAATGAAGACAGACTAAGAGACCTCTGGTACAACATTAATGCACCAATATTTGCACTATAACAGTTTCAAAAGGAGAAGAGAAAGAGAAAGGATCCAAGAAAATATTTGATCCAAGGGAACATTTCATGCAAAGATGGGCACAATAAAGGACAAAAATGGTATGGACCTAACAGAAGGAGAAGATATTAAGAAGAGGTGGCAACAATACATAGAAAAATTATACAAAAAAGGATCTTCATGATCCAGATGACTACAATCATTCACCTAGAACCAGACATCCTGGAATATGAAGTCAAGAGGGCCTTAGGAAGCATCACTAGGAACAAAGTTAGTGGAGGTGATGGAATTCNCATAGAAAAATTATACAAAAAAGGATCTTCATGATCCAGATGACTACAATCATTCACCTAGAACCAGACATCCTGGAATATGAAGTCAAGAGGGCCTTAGGAAGCATCACTAGGAACAAAGTTAGTGGAGGTGATGGAATTCCAATTTAGCTATTTCAAATCCTAAAAGATGATGCTGTGAAAGTGCTGCACTCAATATGCCAGCAAATTTGGAAAACTCAGCAGTGGCCACAGCACTGACTTTCTTTGCCAATCCCAAAGAAAGGCAATACCAAAGAATGCTCAAACTACCACACAATTGCACTCATCTCACACGCTAGTAAAGTAATGCTCAAAATTCTCCAAACCAGGCTTCAACAGTACATGAGTTGTGAAATTCCAGATGGTCAAGCTGGATTTAGAAAAGGAAGAGGAACAAGAGATCTAATTGCCAACATATGTTGGATCATCAAAAAACCAAGGGTTCAACAAAAATATCTACTTCTGCTTTATTCTCTATCCCAAATCCTTTGACTGTGTGGATCACAACAAACTGTGGAAAATTCTTAAAGATATGGGAATACCAGACCACCTGATCTGCCTCCTGAGTAATCTGTATACAGGTCAAGAAGCAACAGTTAGAACTAGACATGGAACAACAAATTGGTTCCAAACAGGGNCTGTGTGGATCACAACAAACTGTGGAAAATTCTTAAAGATATGGGAATACCAGACCACCTGATCTGCCTCCTGAGTAATCTGTATACAGGTCAAGAAGCAACAGTTAGAACTAGACATGGAACAACAAACTGGTTCCAAACAGGGAAAGGAGTACATCAAGGCTGTATATTGTCATTCTGCTTATTTAACTTATATGCAGAGTACATCATGAGAAATGCTGGGCTGGATGAAGCACAAACTGGAATCAAGATTGTCAGGAGAAATATCAATAAACTCAGATATGCAGACAACACTACCGTTATGGCAGAAAGTGAAGAAGAACTAAAGAGCCTCTTGATAAAAGTGAAGGAAGAGAGTGAAAAAGTTGGCTTAAAGCTCAACATTCAGAAAACTAAGATTTTGGCATCTGGTCTCATCACTCATGGCAAATAGATGGGGAAACAGTAAAAACAGTGGCTGACTATTTTCTTGGGTCCAAAATCACTGCAGTTGGTGACTATAACCTTGAAATTAAAAGACACTTGCTCCTTGGAAGAAAAGTTATGACCAACCTAGACAGCATATTAAAAAGCAGAGACATTACTTTGCCAACAAAGGTCTGTCTAGTCAAAGCTATGGTTTTTCCGGTAGTCATGTATGGATGTGAGAGTTGGACTATAAAGACAGCTGAGCACCAAATAACTGATGTTTTTGAACTGTGATGTTGGAGAAGACTCTTGAGAGTCCCTTGGACTACAAGGAGATCCAACCAGTCCATCCTAAAGGAAATCAGTCCTGAATATTCATTGGAAGGACTGATGCTGAAACTCAAATACTTTAGCTACCTGATGCGAAGAACTGACTCATTGGAAAAGACCCTGATGCTGGGAAAGATTGAAGGCCAGAAGAGAAGGGACTGAAAGAGGATGAGATGGTTGGATGGCATCACCGACTTGATGGACATGACTTTAAGTAAGCTCTGGAAGTTGGTGATGGACAGGGAAGTCTGATGTGCTGCAGTCCATGGGGTCACAAAGAGTTGGACACGTCTGAGTGACTGAACTGAACTGAACAGCTGAAAACTTTCCCAATATGGGAAAGAAAATAGTCAACCATGTCCAGGAAGTACAGAGAGTCCCAAGCAGTATAAACCCAAGGAAGAACACACCAAGACACATGGTAATCAGAATGATGAAAATCAAAGGCATAAAATATTGAAAGCAACCAGGGGAAAATGACAAATAATATAAAGAGAACTCCAATCAGCTTATCACCTGATTTTTCCACAGAAACTCTACAAGCCAGAAGGGGATGGCATAGTATTTTTAACGTGATGAAAGGGAAGAACCTATAACCAAGAATACTCTACCCCACAAGACTCTCATTCAAATTTGATGAATAAATCAAAAGCTTTCCAGATAAACATAAGAAGAGTCAGCACCACAAAACCAGCCTTACAACAAATACTAAAGGGATTTCTTTAGACAGGAAACACAAGAGAAGGGAAAGACTTACACAAAATAAACCCCAAACAATTAAGAAAATGGTAAAAGATCATACATAATTACCTTAACTGTAAATGGATTTAATGGACTGATCAAAAGACCAAGATGAGGTGAGTGGATGAGAACACGTGCATGTATGCACTTCCACTTCCCACATCACTCAACCCTCCAAATTGTATGTAATTATTTTATATTGTTAGGTTAATCATGTTTCCATTATGCCTTGCAATTATAATTATATTTTGTTTGTGTCTGACTATGGATTGTGAAAACTGATAAATATCTATTACTATTGTAATTATGTAACTATTATTCACTTAATACCACTGTATCATGAATGGTCAACAGAAAACAATAGACTTCTACATCACTAAAGCTACCATTTAATAAAAAACATGTAGCCACTTAAAAAAATATAGATACATAACAAAATTATCTTGGAAATTTTTGAAAACTATAAATGTTCATATATTGCTATTCTCCTTAAAAAAAAAAAAAAAAGTGGTTCCAAATAAAAGCCCATACTATGGTAAGTCTGTCCCTCTGAAGTAAACATTGGAAAAGAGGAGAAAGAAAAAAAATATATTTTTTAAAATGTGCATTTAGTGTTTTCACCAAGATTCAAGACAACATAGTATCTGTGAAATTAGACTGACAGTTATGGTAAGAGAATAAATTGAGATCAGTAAAGATAGTATGAAGATGAAAAACTAAGAGCTAATTTTAAAATTGTATTAGAGCTAATAAGCAGCATATTGAAGGCTCAAGAAAATAAAATTGATCAAGCACAAATACATTCTCAAAACACAAAATAAACAAAATATTAAAAATGAAAAATGGAGAGTAGATCCAATCCACTCATAATAGGAACTGCAAAGGAGAAAGCAGATAATTGAAAGTTGACGAGTCTGGATGTTCAGCCCAAGAGGCTATACCAGGAACAGAGCTGTGCACAGGAAAAAGTATAACATATCTTAAGATTCATTTCAGTAGAACCAAAATCTGCATCTCATTTTAAGGTGGCTACAGAAGGTAGAATCCCAGGGACGGGGGAGCCTGGTGGGCTGCCGTCTATGGGGTCGCACAGAGTCGGACACGACTGAAGTGACTCAGCAGCAGCAGCAGCACAGAAGATAGAGGAGGATTCAGACTTTCACAGCTGAACAGGTATCAGGAAAGAACCAAATCGAAATTAGAGTTGTCAAAAACTAAGAGATCGCCTTGGGAACTATACAGTGTGTTACTGTAGCTGGGAAACGTGAATCTTTCAAAAATTTCTGTGGATGAGTATGTGATCAGCTCGACAGCTGAGAGTGCTGAGACAGTTTGATTAGATTAAAAAGAAACAGCACTAAAGATGTACGCGGGAAGAAAAAAAAAAAAGCTTCTGAACTAAACAAACTTCTGAAAAGTCCCTTAGTACCAGGCAAAATTGTGGAAATAAAGCGAAACAAAGATGTATTCTACAAACATTATAAACATTTAAAAATCTCAATGAAATTGAGAATTGGGGGAGGAGGGATATAAATAATAAACAGACTCAAAAATAATCAGCAATCCACAGGTAGAATTCTTGTACTTCCTCCTCCCCCTCCTCCCTGTCCTCCTTTCTTTCTTTCTTTCTTTCTTTCATCCTCTGCCTGGCTGCATCTCAACCCTGTCTCTCTGCTACATTCGCTCTGTTTAAGACCTTCAGACTGATTAAGCTATATTCACTCAGAGTATTATTAACATCTCCCCTACTTAAAGTCAGTCCTACTTACTTAGTCAGCTGATTTGATGATTTAATTATATCTGCAAAATCCCTTCACAACAACACACCTTGTTTAGTGCTTGATTGAATAACACAGGACCATAACCAGGCTAAGGAGACACATCAAAAAAAGTCAACTGGACACCAATAACAGAAAACACGACTTTCCACCTTTTTACCTACTGTATAGCACAAGGAACTCTGCTCAATGTTAAGTGGCAGCCTGGATGGGAGGGGAGTTTGGGGAAGTGGATACATGTATATGTATGGCTGAGTAGCTATGCTGTATACCTGAAACTTTCACAACATTGTTAATTGGCTATATTCTAATTCAAAATTAAAAATTTAAAAAGAGAAAAAGACTTTCCACCTTTTTCCTTTTAGCCCTCAACCTCCTTTTTCAACTAAAGGAGAAATCACAGTCAGTGGCTAGTGAGCTGAGGTAAGTAGAACCGAGGACCCGCAAGACAAGGTTTTGAGAAGCTGACTGACTACATGTCAAACAACACAACACCTTCAAACCTCAAGCAGTACAAATTTGTTGGAAGTTCCTGGTTTTTATTATTACATTAGACAAGTCACATTAACTACTAAAATTAGACCACTTTTGTGACTGAAAGTCATCATAAAATCTATAAATGGGAGTAATTTGAAAATGCTAGGGCCCTACCAAAGATTTTATCTGTGATTAATAAAAAAACTAGGCCACTAAGCAGAGTTACAAAGAAAGAGTAAAGAAGAAATGGAGTTGTTTCTTCTTGAACACCTTGAGATTTCCTTTGTTAAATTATAATAATCTACTTCTATGGTTAATCTTCTATGCTAGATCCCTTCATCAACTTCAGAGTAATATATCCAACTTCTTCAATATTTATAACTAGAAGTTCAATAATTATCATGCTGCTGCTAAGTTGTGTGTTCAGTTGTGTCCGACTCTGTGCGACCCCAACCAGGCTCCCCCAACCCTGGGATTCTCCAGGCAAGAATACTGAAGTGGGTTGCCATTTCCTTCTCCAATGCATGAAAGTGAAAAGTGAAAGTGAAGTCGCTCAGTCGTACCTGACTCCCAGTGACTCCATGGACTGCAGCCCACCAGGCTCCTCCATCCATGGGATTTTCTAGACAAGAGTACCAGAGTGGGTTGCCATTGCCTTCTCCAAATAATTATCATACCTGAAACTAAATCCTTGATTATACTCCTAAATCTGGTGCATTCTAACCCCTCCACTTCTCAGGAAATGATGTGAACCTCATCAGGCTTCTCAGTACAAACACTGTTAACTTATCCTTTTGTACCTTATTCTCTCAAAATCCAAATATAATACACAAGATTTCAAAAAAATTTTCTAAACCCAACTCTTTCCAGCACGTATTTCATTCCCCTTAGTATTATTCTCCATCAACTCTAGCCAGAAATATGATAATCACCTTCTAATAGCTGTTCTGTTTTCCTCATCCTCTATAAATCAATTTTGAACTCAGTAGTCAGAGCTCAGTATGGCAAAGCCAATAGAGTATTGTAAAGTAAAATAAAGTAAAAATAAATAAATAAAATAAAAATTAAAAAAAAATAAAACAGATCACAAAATAGAACAGACACCAAAGAAAGCAAGCTTAAGGAAACAGAAGGTAAGGGGGAAAAATGGTAAACATGTAAAACAGAAATAATGAGATTAAATGGATCCAAGGGATAGTAATCAAAATAGTAGATATGTAATAAATACTGACGATACTATAATAGAACAGGGAAAAAAATCCTATATTTCAAAAAAATTTCCAAAATAAAGACTTGGAACTAAACATCAAATACACACACTGTTTACCTGGAAAAAATTACAAACAACAGTCAGTATCAAGATATATATAGTCTAGTAAAATTACAGAATGTTAATGATAAATAGAAAAAAATACTACAGGTTTTTAGCCATTAAGGCCAATTCACATATATGAGAAAGAAAATCAGACGAACATCAGATTTTTTTGAAACACAAAACTTTATAATGGAAAAATGAATCAGCATATTTAGGATACTCAAGGAACAGAAAGTGTGTACATCCAGCCAAACTGACATCTTCATAAAAACCCCACAAATAATCATTAAATTTAAAAGGTAGGGAATAATGTTCCTGAACTTATTTCTATGAAATCTACCAGAGACTCCATTGCCAACAACTAGAAATGACTAAAAAAATTGTACATGTGACAGAATGCTACGTAGTTTTATTTGCCCTGGTAATACAGGTAAGAAACTTGTAAAATGGGAAGAAAGCAGGAGAGTACATGGAAAGTTAAATAAACTCATTGATTGCCATATAGTTATTGGCAAAAATATACCTATTTGTTACTTTCAGCTGATGCTCTGGCAAAGCATAGGCAATGAAAAGAAAAAATTAGTAAGAAATAGAAGAGACTGTTGTTAATAGCCTCAATACTATTTATATTAAACAACCAAATGTGTCTAAATGAAGAAGACTGAAGGATGTTATATAAAAATCTTACTGTGACTTTTAAAAAGTCTATCAAAATAAAAAGAAAACCTTTTCTAAATACCAGAAGATATAACAAGGAGGCAGGGAGGGCAAGTGAAAACATACAAAGGAAAGAAAATAAGCTAATAAACTATACACACACAGGCTTCCCTCATGGCTCAGCTGCTAAAGAATCTACCTGCAAAGCAGGAAACCTGGGTTTGAACCCTGGGTTGGGAAGATCCCCTGGAGAAGGTAACAGCTACCCACTCAAGTGTTCTGGCCTAGAAAACTCCATGGAATGTATAGTCCACAGGGTCATAAAGAATCAGACATGACTGAGCTATTTTTACAGTCTACACACACACTCATATATACATATACACACAAATATGTGTATATGAATAAATACTGATCAGTCAAATATGCATAATTGGACACAAAACACCTACTAAAAGAAGAAGTAAATTTTCCCACAGGCTAACAAAACAAACCCTTGGACTGCACGGAGATCCAACCAGTCCATCCTAAACGATATCAGTCCTGGGTGTTCACTGGAAGGACTGATGCTGAGGTTGAAACTCCAATACTTTGGCCACCTCATGCGAAGAGTTGACTCATTGGAAAAGACCCTGATGCTAGGAGGGATTGGGGGCAGGAGGAGAAGGGGACGACAGAGGATAAGATGGTTGGATGGCATCACCGACTCTATGGACATGAGTTTGGGTAAACTCCGGGAGTTGGTGATGGACAGGGAGGCCTGGCGTGCTGCGATTCATGGCGGCGCAAAGTCAGACATGACTGAGCGACTGAACTGAACTGAACAAAATAAAGTCCAATTCTATTATCTCTGGGTCAGAAAAATCCCCTAGAGAAGGGCATGACAACCCACTCCAGTATACTTACCTGGAAAATCCTATGTATAGAGGTCACAACTCCCAACCTTGCTATCCACAAAATAAAATTTAGAACCCCCAAAAACATTAAAAATGGCAAAAAAAAAAAGCTAAACTTATAAAACTAAGAGTACAATTCCATGAAAATATAATTACTACTACAAGGGCAGCAATTTTCATAGGGAAGAAATTGTAGGCAAGGAAAAAGTGAAAAATGCTTAAAAATTAATACCAGATATAGAACACTTCTGTCAGAATAGAAAAATTTGTAAAAGAACTTCACCAGTCCTCAAGAGAGTGGGAAAGAAAAGTGGAGAACATAAATACCAGAGTTGTGAACTGGATAAATTCGTTAATACCCAAGTTGTTCCTGAGCACAAAAGAGAAGGAAAAACTTGAAAATTATTTTTATAAGGCAAATATAACATTAACACAAAAACATGATAAGATCAGACCTTATCTGATAAAAAGGACCTTACTATAAATATTCCTCATGTATATCAAGGCAGAAAACTAAAATATCAGAAAAGTAAATGCAATAGCCTATTAAAAATTAATATATATAGGCCATAGGGATTTATTTCAGGAATGACAGAGTGAACCAACATTAAGAAAGCCATCAATTTAATCCATCATTGAAATAAACCTAAGATGAAAGTAATATGAATGTCTCTGCAGATCTTGTAAGACACTGACAACATTAAAAATCCTTTCATGTTAAAAGCATTCAATAAAATAGAAAGTGACAGCATGTACTCACAAACACACACAAGCCATTATTGTGCAGGATATGAGAAAACAGGCATTTCTTCAATGATAGCAGCAAAATAAATAAATAAAGGATCTCTACTTTCTCCACTATATTTGAGCACTGAGTGGGAATAACTGACAAGAGCAAGCAACTGGATAGAAGTATTTTTAAAGGATGAGGTAAACCTACCTTTATGTATGGGGAAGTAGTTGAATAGCTAGAAATCTACTAAAAATATTAACAGAAAAATTCTTACAAAATGTAAGGGAACTAAGTAAAGTACAAAGACCTAAATCTAACACAGATAGAGAGCCTTCTCCTGTAAAACTGTTAACTGAATAGAAAATACAGTGGAAGGAGAAACTCCATACATATGTGCTATGCTAAGTCGCTTCAGTTGTGTCTGACTCTGCAATTCCATGGACTTGTAGCCTTCCAGGCTCCTCTGTCCATGGGATTCTCCAGGCAAGAATACTGGAGTGGATTGCCATGCCCTCCTCCAGGGGATCTTCCCCACCCAGGGATTGAACCTGCATCTCTTATGTCTCCTGAATTGGCAGGCAGGTTCTTTACCACTAGCACCACTTGGGAAGCCCTCCCTGTATCATAGCAAACAACAATAAAGGTTCAGAAATTTGAGTACTGAAATTAAAAAAACATACACAGAGAGATTTTAACGAGTAGAAACACTCCACCATGGCATAAAGAATATTTAACACCATATGCATTTCAATTCTAAATTTAAAAATTTAATCTCAATAAAATTACCATCAGTGCATTTTTCTCTGGAGCTAACCAAGTACGTCATAAACCTCATATGGAAGAATGCATAAGAAATTACAGCCACAACAACTCTGAATACAAGACTTTATACATATAGACGATCAGAAACACACAAAGCCAGTTAAGAAAAGTACATGGGTATACTTATTTAAACTTAAAAATAGAGCTAATATGCTAATGAATCAAAAGAGTGGTTACCTTTAACTGGGAGAAGGAAAAGAGGAATCCACAATGGAAATGAAAATTTTAAAAAACTTTCTGGAAGAGGAAAACAAATATCATATATTAACACATATATATATGGAACTAGAAAAATGGTACTAATAAATGTACTTATAAGGCAGGAATAGAGATGCAGACGTAGAGAACATACTTGTGGACATAGGGCAGGAAGGAGAGGGCAGGACAAATTGAGAGAGTAGCACTGACATGTATACATTAGCATGTGTTAAACAGCTAGTGGGAAACTGCTCTGGGATGACCTAAAGGAATAGGATGAAGGGTGGCAGGAAGGAGCCAGACGGATTTTATGTATCAGTCAGTCAGTTCAGTCACTCAGTCGAGTCCGACTCTTTGAGACCCCATGAATCGCAGCACACCAGGCCTCCTTGTCCATCACCAACTTCCGGAGTTCACCCAAACTCATGTCCATTGAGTAGGTGATGCCATCCAGCCATCTCATCCTCTGTCGTCCCCTTCTCCTCCTGCCCCCAATCCCTCCCAGCATCAGAATCTTTTCCAATGAGTCAACTCTTTGCATGAGGTGGCCAAAGTACTCGAGTTTCAGCTTAAGCATCATTCCTTCCAAAGAAATCCCAGGGTTGATCTCCTTCAGAATGGACTGGTTGGATCTCCTTNCCCCCAATCCCTCCCAGCATCAGAGTCTTTTCCAATGAGTCAACTCTTCGCATGAGGTGGCCAAAGTACTGGAGTTTCAGCTTTAGCATCATTCCTTCCAAAGAAATCCCAGGGTTGATCTCCTTCAGAATGGACTGGTTGGATCTCCTTGCAGTCCAAAGGACTCTCAAGAGTCTTCTCCAACACCACAGTTCAAAAGCATCAATTCTTCGGCTCTCAGCTTTCTTCACAGTCCAACTCTCACATCCATACATGACCACAGGAAAAACCATAGCCTTGACTAGATGGACCTTTCTTGTTTTAGCTTTAATTATAATACAATAAATATCGATAGCTGTAACCCACATGAACAAAAGCTCTTTAGTTTCCTCAACAATCTTAAAAGGCACAAGAGGATTCTGAAACCAAAAGAGTTGGAAAACTGTGGTCTTAAGTGATAATTTTCTATTAGCTGCTTGATTTTAGAAAATCGCTGAAAGTTATAAGTGCAAAGATTGAGACTCATGGTCACAGGGTGAATCAGAGGCAGGTCTAGTACCATAGTCCTCTGCTATAATGCCTTCAGCAACCCAAATTTCTTTCTCAGGATGCTCTTTAGAGGGCCAACATTAAAATTTTGAGATATTCAAGTCATAAAAATGAAGCAGTGTCATCCTTCCCTCAACATGCATGCTTTCTAACAGGCACTCAGTTTTAGGTACCTGGGTTTGTGGCTGCTGAAGGCAACATGAATAAAACATTAGCCAAGCTTACCATATAGCGTGAGAGACTACGTCATAGCATATAATATGACTTAGTTGGCATACAACATATAATGTATAATCATACAACCAATATCATTGCATCCTGCCATTACTATTATATGTACTATTACATAGTATATAATGGTTTATGTTTTTAAAAAATATTTATTTTTATTTGTTTGACTGCACTGGGTCTTGGTTGTAGCACACTTCTGTCTTCTTTATGGCATGCAGGATCTTTAGTTGTGCAGTGTGGGATCTAGTTCCCTGATCAGGGATTGAACCCAGGCCCCTTGCATTAAGAGTGCTGAGTCTTAGCCACTGGTATACAAAGTTTCTGTGTTTATGTGTCCCAAAGTTTATGTGTTATTACAGCTTAGATGATATAGAATGTATTAATAATACAGTATAATATAGCAAAGTATAGTATAGCATATACATGTTCTAGTAAATAAATTTACTATACCTAGGGAAGAGACAGTACTTTGGGGTCAGAGCTGGCTGACAGTTGTGTGCATGTGAGGCCCATGGAAACGTGGAATGATGAACTTGGGGAGTTTGCCAGCCGCTGTATATCATTCTCCTTTGACCCCACTGTTGGCATTCATTTCCTAGTGCTGCCAAAATAAATGACCATAAACTGGGCGGCTTATAACAACAGAAATGTATTCTCTCACAGTTCTGGAGGCTGGCAGTTGGCAATCAAGTTGGCGGCAAGGCCATGCTCTCTCTGAAATCTCTAGAGAAGACCCCGCCCTAATCTCCTCCGGCTTCTGGGGTCTGCTGACCATCCTTGGTGTCCTTGGTTTGCCGATACGTCAATCCAATCTCTGCCTCCGTCTTAATACAACATTTTTGTCTGTGCCCAAATGTTTAGGGCCCACTTGAATCCAACATGACCTCATCTTGACTTAATTTTATCTGTAAAATTTTGCTTCCAATAAGGTCACACTCACAGGTTCTGCGTGGACGTGAATTTGGGAGGGAATGTTATTCAACCCAGTTCACCATGTCTTTGACTACCCCAGCCCCCATTGCTCAGAGCCTCTTTGGACCACAGGTCCATCTGGATTTTTCCTTCTACTTTCCAGGGCCTGGGCTCCCCCTGAGTCTCCCGAAGTTCTTGGTTGATGTTTCAAGTGGCTGCCAAAAACATACCACATTTAACCCATGAGTTTATCAAATGGTTTATATAGGGCACAGGACTGGTTAGCTGGGAAGGAGGAAAAGAGGAAAATGAACAACTCAATACTAAAAAAATAATAACCCAATTAAAATACAGGCTAAGGTCTTGAATAGATGTTTTTCCAAAGAAGACATGCAAACATCCAACAAAAAAAGAATTCTCGATATCAGTAATTATGAGAGGAATGCAAATCAAAACCACAATGAGATCTCACCTCAGGATAGCTATTCTAGAAAAAACAAATGACAAGTCTTGGCCAGGATGAAATTAGCACCCTCACACACTATTGGTGAAAATACTAAGTGAAGCAGTGACTATGGAAAACAGTGTCGTGGATCCTCAAAAAATAAAAAAATTGAACTACCATATGACCCAGTAATCCAACTTCTGGGGAGTCAGCTAAAATAACAAATCAGAATCTGAAAGAAATATTAGCACTCCTGTGTTCATTATGACTGTATGTCCTAAGCTGCTTCAATTGTGTTCAACTATTTGTGGCCCTATGGATAGTAGCCCACCAGGCTCCTCTGTCCATGGGATTCTCCAGGCAAGAATACTGGAGTGGGTTGCCATACCCTCCTCCAGGGGATCTTCCTGACCTAGGAATTAAACCCATGTCTCTTATATCTTTTACATTGGCAGGGGGATTCTTTACCACTAGCACTACCTGGGAAGCCCTGTGTTCATTATAGCACTATTTAAATAGCCGAGATATGAAAACAGCCTAAATGTTCATTGATAGATGAATGGATAAAAAACTGATGTATACATACAGTGGAATACTATGCAGCCTTAAAAAGGAAATTCTAAAATGTGTAACAACATGGATGAATCTCAAGGACATGATGGTGAAAGAATTAAACTGATCACAGAAAGACAAATAGTGCATGATCCCACTTCTATGAAGTAACTAAAATACAGACTGAACTGAACTGAAAAATAGCGAAAGTCATAAAATCAAAAAGTGGAAAGGTAGTTGCCAGGGGCAAGGAGAGGGGAAAGTGGGGAGTTCCTAATAACAGAAATACAGTTTCATTTGAGCAAAGTGAGTAAGCACTGGAGAGCCAACAATACTGCCTTGCACAGTGAAACATGTCTTGAGGGTAGATCTCATGTTAAGTGTTCCTAGCACAAGAAAAGGGAAGGGAAGGGACGGTGAAGCTGCAAGAGAGATGCAGAGACAGTAAGACAGACCCCTTGTGTCGTGTTTCTCTTGGCCTTTTAGCAATTTTTGTTTACTGCATCTAGAATCCTAACAAGACAATAGTGGACATAGCGGGGATGGTGACTGCCACCAGCCTCTACAGCCCGCAGAGCTGTGGCATATGGACTGCAGTCTGGGAAGTATCCAGACATCCCCAGCGCCCTCACCTCCTGCTCCATGACTTTGGGTGACCATGCTACCTGTCTGGGCTGGGTCCTCAGGATGGAGTCTGTGCATGGCAGTTAAGAACTCTGGGTCTGGAACCAGGTTGTCTGGGTTCATCCCAGGGGCTCTCAGGCCAGTGATGTCCCCTCTCTGTAATTCCTCCTCAGCTCCCACGTCTATAAAAGGATGACACTATCTCACTACCCAGGTTTCACATGAGGAATAAATGCATTAATAATGTTATGTAAAGCAGGAGTTGCCTGGCAGTCTAGTGGTTAAGACTCTGTGCCTCCAATCCAGGGGCTTCAGGTTCAGTCCCTGGTTGGGGAACTAATCCCACATGCCAGGTGATGTGACCAAAAATAAATAAGTAAGAATAAATGATTTGAATTGAACAGAGAGCTTGTTATTCATAATAATGCAATTAAATAAAAAGCAGTATATGGAAAGCACTTAGAACAATGCCAGACAATATAGATATTCATTGGTATTATTAACATTATTATATGAATTTTGGGTCCAGCTAAAATAAAGAATGCCAATATTTCTGTAGTTCCTACTTCAAGTATCTTATGAATATCCCCACTCCCACCCTCACCACCAGAGGTAAAGACAGATAAGAGTGTGTGGCTTTTGTTTTTGAATTCTTGGCTTGTCACTTATATTATAACCGACCCTGGGGAAAAATTCCTTTGTCAGGATGTATTAAGGGACTAAGAACCTGTCAAAAGTGTGTTTCTTGAGAAAGATACTTTTAGGAACTGATGTCATCAACTCAAGTTTTGCACCAGTCATTATTAAATCCATAGTTGCCTGTCTGAGTGTGGCTTTATCGGTAATGTTAGCCCTGTGGTCAGGGTGGCGCCTGCCCTATACCCTCCGCCTTTCTGATTTTCTATAACCAAACCTGTGGTGTCTGAAACACTCAGAGTGGATCTGTTTCCAGCACCAAGGAAAGTGAGAACTGAATAAGGATGGAGTTCCAGGTAGAGTTAAGAGAAAGGTGAAATAACTGTAATTTCATAGCAATTACCTACAAGCAACACCAGCAAAGGCACCAGTTTTCCATTATAAACCTGAACCTCTGCTGGGTGATGGGCCAGGTAGAAATAAGCACACACTGAGGCTCTCCTGTATGAAAGAAGACATCCGCACCCCTCCCCAGCCCAACCCCACAGCAAACAAAGTTGCAGGGAGAAAATAAAGTGCTGATCTTGGAGGGCAGTTTTTTCTCCTCTTTCAAAAAAAGGAAAAAAGCAAAAAAATCTTAGTAAGCCCCCATTCCAGGATGTTGGTTGGATTATTGTCAGCTTTCCAAGCCAGGCTATGGGCCTTTCCTCCAGGGATCCTCCTTGTGGGTGGAGCCTGGTCCTGATGAGGCCACAGTTGCCAGGGTAACCAAGGACAAACTTGAGTGAGTGGGTGGGACTTCCCTGGCGGTCAAGAAGTTAAGACTGAGCTTCCACTGCAGGAGGCATAGGTTCGATCCCTAGTTAGGGAACTAAGATCCCACATGCCTTGAGGCCAATACAAAGAAAGACATCTGCGCGCGCACACACACACACACACACACACCCCCTAAAGCAACAACAACAACAAAAACTAGAGTGAATGGGTGATTTCGCCCTCCAAGTACCATTTTGGGGCCAGTAAACCAGGCTCCTCTATCCATGGAATTCTCCAGGAAAGAATAATGGAGTGGGTTGCCATTTCCTTCTCCAGGGCATCATCTCAGCCCAGGGACTGGACCCAGGTCTGCTGCATTGCAGGCAGATTTTTTACCATCTGAGCCACCAGGGAAGCCCCAGAGTCAGTAGGTGATTTCTCCCTCCAGGCACCAGTTTGGAGCCAATAAACCACTCAGTGGAAATAAATCACACAGAAATCAGTTCTCCAACCTGTTTCTTCCTGTGTTTGCTGAAAATATACTCTATAAAATTCACATCTCTGCAGCCC
Source organism: Neotragus pygmaeus (assembly GCA_006410875.1). Lineage (NCBI taxonomy): Eukaryota > Metazoa > Chordata > Mammalia > Artiodactyla > Bovidae > Neotragus > Neotragus pygmaeus. The sequence continues at coordinate 128,993 of SJYV01031872.1, read as the reverse complement.
ACTCAGAGGTAAAATGTGGACTTGCCTTTCAGAGAAAAAAAATTCTGTTTTGAGGAGGGTACTGAGAAGGGGAAAGTTGGGGAGCAGGAGTGTGCAGGTCCTCAATAATGCTGTTTGCCGTGATTATTTGTGTGTGCCTGTCTCATCCCCTGGTGCACACCTCAGAGGGTCCTAAGCGCCTGAGTAAATGCTGTTTTGAATCCCCTGTGTACAGAGCTTTGCACATGATCAATATGTATTCACTGTTCAAAAGAATAATTTAACAAATGAATAGGTTATTGACACAAGGTCAAGTAGTAGTCAGAACTAAGTGGGACATTGCTTAAAGTCTTGAGCCTGCAGATTAGATAGAAGGAGGTCAAAATCTGAGGATCTGTACTCACGACATCCTCATGAAGGAAAGACTAAAGTGTAGAGGATAAACGATAGAGAAACATACATTGGTGAGGTTATTAATATAACTGAAGGAAAGCATTTCAGATGGTTAGAACTGTCCTCAGAATGGACTGGTTTGAGAGATATAAATTGCTGGTGAGTGGAGCTATTCAAGCATAGACAAGATGATTACTCAGGAGTACAGAAGTTGGTCCAACACTCTTGGTATCAGATTATGTGATATTAAGGGGTTTCCTGGTGGCTCAGATGGTTAAGAATCTGCTTGCAATGTGGAAGACCCGGGTTCAATCCCTGGATTGAGAAGATCCTCCAGAGAAGGGAATGGCAACCCACTCCAGTATTCTTGCCTGGAGAATTCTATGGACCGAGCAGCCTGGCAGGCTGCAGTCCAGGTCTCAAAGAGTCAGACACGACTGAGCAACTAACACTTTCACAACACTTTTCCTGTGATGTTAAAGCTCTCTTTTTCTCAATGGTTTCAGAAAGTTATGGGTCTGCATAATCACCATGCTGGAAACTCACATTCAGTTCCACAGAGTTTATTGAGCCCTTACTCTCTGCCAAGAGAGCCCTTACTCTCTTCCTACATTAGGAAGACAATGATAAATATTCAAAGGCAGCTTTAAAGGAAGGCTGGAGCATGGACTTAGGTCTCCTCAAACTGGCGTCTAGCTGTTAGAATCCTATATGCCTTCTTGCTAATGTGCGCAAGCCGACTTAGGACTCTCGTGCTTTTCTTTTTAGGCTGGAATCGATGGGGAAAGCATTGGCAACTGTCCCTTCTCTCAGCGTCTCTTTATGATCCTCTGGCTGAAAGGAGTTGTGTTCAATGTCACCACGGTGGATTTGAAAAGGTAAAGGATGGTGCATTCGTGAGCAATAGGTTTCGCTGCAGGAACAGATGATCGTCCATGAAGGAGGGCGAAAACCTTCTCTCGGCTCCTAGCTGCCTCCTGCTCACACCTCTTGGGCCAGACCCCTAGTTAAAAGGGAGGCTGAGAAACCAAGCATCACCCCTGGGACAGAGCAAGTCCCAATTTGCAAGGAAGAAGGAGGGACTGGGCACTGGGTATCGCGACTGAGTGTCTGGCACAGAGATGGGCATGGACATCTGAAAATCCAGAGTGAGCCATTCCCATCATACTAATGCCCTCGTCCTGGGGAACCCCAGCCAGACTCCAGGTGTGAGAGGTTGAGTTTCCAAGGAACTGAGATCCAGACTATGTTCCCATCTTTGGAAGTCCTTAGTGTGAAAGCTCTGGATTAGAGACTGGGATGGAGTGTTACTAGTATTCTGCTTCTAAAGTGCAGTTTTAATGACTGTGTAAAATTCCGGCATCGTTCACCACCACGAGCCACACGCTTTCCTTCTTGCTTCTCTCCTCTCTCCTCTGCTTCCCCTTTAAATGGGGACTGGCTCAGACGCATGCTCCCGGTGTTCATCTTCCTCCTCGGCGAGCTTAGCACACNCACACACACACACACACACACACCCCCTAAAGCAACAACAACAACAAAAACTAGAGTGAATGGGTGATTTCGCCCTCCAAGTACCATTTTGGGGCCAGTAAACCAGGCTCCTCTATCCATGGAATTCTCCAGGAAAGAATAATGGAGTGGGTTGCCATTTCCTTCTCCAGGGCATCATCTCAGCCCAGGGACTGGACCCAGGTCTGCTGCACTGCAGGCAGATTTTTTACCATCTGAGCCACCAGGGAAGCCCCAGAGTCAGTAGGTGATTTCTCCCTCCAGGCACCAGTTTGGAGCCAATAAACCACTCAGTGGAAATAAATCGCACAGAAATCAGTTCTCCAACCTGTTTCTTCCTGTGTTTGCTGAAAATATACTCTATAAAATTCACATCTCTGCAGCCCACTCAGAGGTAAAATGTGGACTTGCCTTTCAGAGAAAAAAAATTCTGTTTTGAGGAGGGTACTGAGAAGGGGAAAGTTGGGGAGCAGGAGTGTGCAGGTCCTCAATAATGCTGTTTGCCGTGATTATTTGTGTGTGCCTGTCTCATCCCCTGGTGCACACCTCAGAGGGTCCTAAGCGCCTGAGTAAATGCTGTTTTGAATCCCCTGTGTACAGAGCTTTGCACATGATCAATATGTATTCACTGTTCAAAAGAATAATTTAACAAATGAATAGGTTATTGACACAAGGTCAAGTAGTAGTCAGAACTAAGTGGGACATTGCTTAAAGTCTTGAGCCTGCAGATTAGATAGAAGGAGGTCAAAATCTGAGGATCTGTACTCACGACATCCTCATGAAGGAAAGACTAAAGTGTAGAGGATAAACGATAGAGAAACATACATTGGTGAGGTTATTAATATAACTGAAGGAAAGCATTTCAGATGGTTAGAACTGTCCTCAGAATGGACTGGTTTGAGAGATATAAATTGCTGGTGAGTGGAGCTATTCAAGCATAGACAAGATGATTACTCAGGAGTACAGAAGTTGGTCCAACACTCTTGGTATCAGATTATGTGATATTAAGGGGTTTCCTGGTGGCTCAGATGGTTAAGAATCTGCTTGCAATGTGGAAGACCCGGGTTCAATCCCTGGATTGAGAAGATCCTCCAGAGAAGGGAATGGCAACCCACTCCAGTATTCTTGCCTGGAGAATTCCATGGACCGAGCAGCCTGGCAGGCTGCAGTCCAGGTCTCAAAGAGTCAGACACGACTGAGCAACTAACACTTTCACAACACTTTTCCTGTGATGTTAAAGCTCTCTTTTTCTCAATGGTTTCAGAAAGTTATGGGTCTGCATAATCACCATGCTGGAAACTCACATTCAGTTCCACAGAGTTTATTGAGCCCTTACTCTCTGCCAAGAGAGCCCTTACTCTCTTCCTACATTAGGAAGACAATGATAAATATTCAAAGGCAGCTTTAAAGGAAGGCTGGAGCATGGACTTAGGTCTCCTCAAACTGGCGTCTAGCTGTTAGAATCCTATATGCCTTCTTGCTAATGTGCGCAAGCCGACTTAGGACTCTCGTGCTTTTCTTTTTAGGCTGGAATCGATGGGGAAAGCATTGGCAACTGTCCCTTCTCTCAGCGTCTCTTTATGATCCTCTGGCTGAAAGGAGTTGTGTTCAATGTCACCACGGTGGATTTGAAAAGGTAAAGGATGGTGCATTCGTGAGCAATAGGTTTCGCTGCAGGAACAGATGATCGTCCATGAAGGAGGGCGAAAACCTTCTCTCGGCTCCTAGCTGCCTCCTGCTCACACCTCTTGGGCCAGACCCCTAGTTAAAAGGGAGGCTGAGAAACCAAGCATCACCCCTGGGACAGAGCAAGTCCCAATTTGCAAGGAAGAAGGAGGGACTGGGCACTGGGTATCGCGACTGAGTGTCTGGCACAGAGATGGACATGGACATCTGAAAATCCAGAGTGAGCCATTCCCATCATACTAATGCCCTCGTCCTGGGGAACCCCAGCCAGACTCCAGGTGTGAGAGGTTGAGTTTCCAAGGAGCTGAGATCCAGACTATGTTCCCATCTTTGGAAGTCCTTAGTGTGAAAGCTCTGGATTAGAGACTGGGATGGAGTGTTACTAGTATTCTGCTTCTAAAGTGCAGTTTTAATGACTGTGTAAAATTCCGGCATCGTTCACCACCACGAGCCACACGCTTTCCTTCTTGCTTCTCTCCTCTCTCCTCTGCTTCCCCTTTAAATGGGGACTGGCTCAGACGCATGCTCCCGGTGTTCATCTTCCTCCTCGGCGAGCTTAGCACACCTTCATGTCAGTTATTCCGTACCTAGACCCCGGCTCTCCTCTTGCTGTTTCCACTTGCATTTTCTGTTATCACTTTAAAATATCGGTTTTGAAACTTGTACCTTCATTTTCCCTCAAAACACCCTGAATTCCTTTGTTCTTTCATTTTTATGGGCACTGAAGCATTTCCAGCTTCCTCCTCTTGCTCCCCTCATTGTCCATCAGTAGTCAAGCATCCTCTCTCCACGCTGTTTCTTACTTCCGAGCTCTCTCGTCTATTCTCAAAGCCCACACTTGGTCCAGGTCCCACTGCTGGTAGTTAGACAGTCTCCTTGTTCTTCAAGCTGGTCTTCATCCATCCGGGTTCTCTCTGTCTGTCTCTCCTCATCCTTTATATTATCATAAGGATATTCTTCCTAAAACAATCCTTTGGGATATTTTCCCTAAAATAATCCTTTAACCATGTGGAGAGATGGTGCCCAATTCCCAGGACCAACCCCATCTCCTGGGAAGCCTCCCCCTCCCTCCCACCACTTTCAGGCACATCTATCCCTCAGCCTCCCCCAGACTCACCCAGCATCTATGGTTCCTGCTGCCCAGCTCCATCAATTTGCATCTCACCAGGTTATGATATCTACAGTTCCAATACTTTACAATTAGCCTTGCTTTCCCATAAAAAATAAATCACATANGTCATCATGTGCACAGCAAGCCTGGTTCTCTTAGATGCAAACTCGTTTGCCAGAGAGAAAACTTTGTGCCCTACACTACAGATACCCTTAAATACTATTCTGAATCATGATGATGAACATACGAACACCTCAGTCAGAATTCTGTCTTCTGGGTCTACCAGAAGTTTCATGGATTTGTGCACTAGAAATACCTGGAGGCAGGATGAACTGAGACTGGGACTCCAATCTAGCCGGTGGAAGCTTTGGAGAAAACTGGGAGGAGAAAAAACACATGGAGTCAAATCAGTAAGAAAATGAATTGTGCATCTTACATAAAGACCAGGTATTTTTGAAGTAGCTTAGAAAAATGGGGCTTCCCTGGTAGGTCAACTGGTAAAGAATCCACCTGCAGTGCAGGAGACCTTGGTTCAATTCCTGGGTCAGGAAGAGCCCCTGGAGAAGGGATAGGCTACCCGCTCCAGTATTCTTGGACTTCCCTGGTGGCTCTGCTGGCAAAGAATCCGCCTGCAATGTGGGAGACCTGGGTTTAGTCCCTGGGTTGGGAAGATCCCCTGGAGAAGGGAATGGTTACACACTCCANTGCTTACTCCTTGGAAGAAAAGTTATGACCAACCTAGATAGCATATTGAAAAGCAGAGACATTACTTTGTCAACAAAGGTCCGTCTAGTCAAGGCTATGGTTTTTCCAGTCGTCATGTATGAATGTGAGAGTTGGACTATAAAGAAAGCTGAGTGCCGAAGAATTGATGCTTTTGAACTGTGGTGTTGGAGAAGACTCTTGAGAGTCTCTTGGACTGCAAGGAGATCCAACCACTCCATTCTAAAGATCAGTCCTGGGTGTTCATTGAAAGGACTGATGCTAATGCTGAAACTCCAATACTTTGGCCACCTTATGCGAAGAGTGACTCATTGGAAAAGACTCTGATGCTGGGAGGGATTGGGGGCAGGAGGAGAAGGGGATGACAGAGGATGAGATGGCTGGATGGCATTACCGACTCAATGGACATGAATTAGAGTAAACTCCAGGAGTTGGTGATGAACAAGGAGGCCTGATGTGCTGCAATTCATGGGGTTGCAATGAGTCGGACATGACTGAACGACTGAACTGAAGTGATTGATACATTTCTGGATAAATCAGTTAGCTATAAGCTGGTAAAAGGTCTATTAGGGCATGAGTAGTCAACTAGGTGAATCAAAAAAACTTTCAATTTTCCAGAAAACCTTGACAACTTATTATGAAACAAATATGACAGCTCTGTGTTATAAACTCTGTGAAGCCTTTTTATCAACAATTCATCCCTAGTGAGGTCTTCTTTTAATTTCTCACCATGTAGCTCTACATGTAGGCAACTTTCTGGTTTTCAAAAGTTCCCCCTAAGTTTTAGACAATCCATTCCATGAAATCCATGTTGTCTTTTCTCTTTAATTTCCCTAAGTTATTTCAAATGACCTTTTGCTTCTGTAATCAGAATCTTCACTAAAACAATTTAACTGAGTTACAGCAAAGTTTAAATGAAACAGTGCAGACAAATCATATAGAACTTCATTAGCACTCATAAACAGATGTTGATCTAAGTCATGACTACAATGATTGAAAGAACTAAACTAACTGAAGCATATGTGGAAGCAAGGGAATAGGTGGTTAAACCATCTCAAAACCACTTCTGACAAGGAATGGCTAAGGGAACCAAAGTGTTTAGTGAGGACAAGAGAGTTCACAGAAGGTGTCTGCATTTGTTTTCCCCAAAATATTGAAAGCCTATCATATACAAGATTACTTCACATACATAAAAGCAGGATGCTGTGTGGAGTGAAGAGGATGGGCAGAAGTGTTTTAAGGGGCAAGACCTTATTCACCATTAAAAGAACTCAACTGTAAGAAGCTTTGTTGGGAATGCAGAAGATTTAAAGCAGACAATATTTAAAATCTTTCTAATTCTAAACATATATATTTGTGAAATAAAAGAAGAAATTTGATCTTTCTGGGCCTTAGTTTCCTCTTGCATAAAACAGCTAGGATAGCAACAATCTTATCTACCTGCAGTTGTTGGAAAATTCCATTGAGACTTTGAAGACTATAAAATATTCTATAAGATTATAAAATATAAGCAAGAATCTTACCTCAGACTAATTAAAATCTCCACAAAAATATGTTAAGTTTAATCCTTAAGTAGATATTTGTTGAATCTTTATTATGTATCAGAGATTCCTTGAAGTTCTTAAAATGCATTAATAAACAAAACAAGGTAAAAATATTTTTTATATGAAATGTCATATATTACAAAAACAATTCTTAATAATCTGGAGAATTTTGACCATGATAAATTGCAGCATGAGCTCAAGACTCAACCATCTTACAAAATTATGGGGAAATAAAAAGAGAAATTGCACTTATCTCACACACTGGTAAGGTAATGCTCAAAATTCTCCAAGCCAGGCTTCAACAGTACGTAAACCATGAACTTCCAGATGTTTAAGCTGCATTTAGAAAAGGCAGAGGAACCAGAGATCAAATTGCCAACATCCATTGGATCATCAAAAAAGCAAGAGAGTTCCAGAAAAATATCTACAGCTTTATTGACTATGCCAAAACCTTTGATTGTGTGGATCACAACAAACAGGAAAATTATTAAGAGATAGGAATACCAGACCTCCTGACCTGCCTCTTGAGAAATCTGTATGCAGGTCAGGAAGCAACAGTTAGAACTGGACGTGGAACAACAGACTACCTCCAAATTGGGAAAGGAGTACGTCAAGGCTGTATACCGCCACCCTGCTTATGTAACTTCTATACAGAGTACGTCATGAGAAATGCTTGGCTGGATGAAGCACAGGCTGGAATCAAGATTGCCGGGAGAAATATCAGTAATCTCAGATATGCAGATGACAGCACCCTTATGGCAGAAAGTAAAGAAAAACTGAAGAGCCTCTTGATGAAAGTAAAAGGGGAGAGTGAAAAAGTTAGCTTATTAAGTCTCAACATTCAGAAAACTAAGATCATGGCATCTGGTCCCATCACTTCATGGCAAATAGATGGGGAAACAATGGAAGCAGTGAAAGACTTTTTATTTTCTTGGGTCCAAAACCACTGCAGATGGTGACTGCAGCCATGAAATTAAAAGACACTTGTTCCTTGGAAGAAAGGCTATGATCAAACTAGACAGCATATTAAAAAGCAAAGACTTTACTTTGCCAACAAAGGTCTATGTAAGTCAAAGATATAGTTTTTCCAGTAGCCATGTTTGGATGTGAGAGTTGGACCATAAAGAAAGCTGAAGGCTGAAGAATTGATGCTATTGAATTGTGGTGTTGGAGAAGATTCTTGAGAGTCCCTTGGGCTGCAAGGAGATCCAACCAGTTGATTCTAAAGGAAATCAGTCCTGAATATTCATTGGAAGGACTGATGCTGAAACTGAAGCTCCAATACTTTGGCCACCTGATGCAAAGAACTGATTCATTGGAAATGACCCTGATTCTGGGAAAGACTAAAGGCAGGTGGAGAAGGGGAAGACAGAGGATGAGAAGGTTGGATGGCATCACCAACTCGATGGACATGAGTTTGAGCAAGCTCTGGAAGCTGGTGAAGGACAGGGAAGCCTGGCAGGCTGTAGTCCATGGGGTGGCAAACAGTCAGACACAACTGAGCAACTGAACTGAACTGTTCTTGGGGTTCTTGCAGCAAGAACAATGCAGTGGGTTTCCATTTCCTCCTCCAGTGATCCATATTTTGTCATAACTCTTAATTATGACCCATTGTCTTGGATGGCCCTCTATGGCATGGCTAATAGCTTGACTGAATCACACAAGCCCCTTTGCCAGGTCAAGGCATTGCTCCATGAAGGGCATTAACAAGACTAGCTTTCTCATTTGGCCTTCTCAGTACCCCCTGTTTTATCCCAAGTTTGAAGTCTCTCAAAACTACTAAGATAGTGCTTAGGACCTGCTTCCCTATCCATGGATAATCTGATAATTGGATAACTAACACTATTCTTGCCACCCAGCTCTCCTATGAGAATTATTATTCTTTTGACAGGTATGTTCTGAGATGTTCCTTAGGAACCAGGCACTGGGTTCTAGGCACAAGGAATACAACAATGAATAAGAGATTATTCTATCTTAGGACATTTTCAGTCTGAAGAGGATATAGATACATTATTTATGTATAGATACATAGAGATCTATATATATATTTATAGATCTATAAATATAGATATTTACATGTTAAGTATTTGTGTGTGTGTGTGTGTATTTAAAATATGTGTGTGTGTGTAGGAAATTGACAACTTTTCATTTTAGATCAAATCACAGGTAGATATCAGATTCAACTGGAAATTTTTCAAAATATATCCTTATATATTCTAATTTAGTAGATCTAAAGAAATAAAATTAAGAAATTAATTGATAGATATATTGGATTCCAAATCATTTTACCAACAAGAGAATTAGATTAAAAAATAAAATTAACTGACAAAGTTTTATCTTCTACCCTCCCATCCCATTTATAACAAAAAACCTTTAGTTTTATGTGGCTGAATTAAACAAAGTACATGATTTAGTAATTATTTCATGTTCATTTGTAACACTAACCTTCACTTAAAATTTTTTAATATTTTTTAATATTAATTACTTATAAAAAATCCCATTCTTTCCTAAATCATTCCTAATATAAGAGCCTGTTTAATCAGAAAGTTAGAACTATTTTATCTCAAATCAACTTGAATAAGTATAATAGTGGGTGACAAAGTCTTTGATAAATTTGCTGAGTAGAAAGTTTTTAAGTGAAAAGAGATATAGAGCCTTTACTATCTTTCTCTTTCCATTCACATTTTCAAGAACAGTATGTAGCTTTGTTTATCTTTCCTGAAAGGTATAAGGTCTCTTGTACTGCTTCATTATTGTTACTATCTCACTAAAAGAAGCTGACAGTTCTCTTAACTTTCCCCTTCTATTCTTATGCACTCTGCAATGCCCAGGTTATTTTCATTCCAATATAAACTACATCACATTTGATTTTAACTGTTCTCCCTATAGAAGAATGAAGCCAAACTAACTAGACTGCTTCTATTGTTCTCTTGAGTAATACTTAATCACCATCAGGTTTATAAATTTATTTTTTAGGTCAATATAAGCAACATTTCATCATGGCATGTTGATGTCAACATGGCATCACACAATGGACACCAAAGCCACAATTTTTTCCAAGGAAAAGTTCAGATTTTAAAGGCTATTTAAAACCCAAAGGTGGATAATCAAAAGCAATGTGTTGGACATGACTGAGCCACACACATGCACACACACATGAAGAGGGAAGGATAAATCAGCTAAATATTTTTGAACATCGGGAAGCAGAATATTACAGTGAAAAGAAATGAGCTGTGGAGAGAGACCAAACTGGGTTTGAATCCTGGCTCCAACATTTTCACTGTAGCTTTAGGCTACCATGACTGACAATTTGCCTCATCGTTAACTATAATATTTTAATACCAGTCATTCAGGGATCTTGAAATGATAAGTGAAGATGTATCATGAGCTCCTAATACAGTCTCATATAGTCACAAAATGAATGAACATGTGCATGAGAAAACATTTATCCTTTAGTCAAAGTGCATTTATTATTAAAACCAACTAAATAAAACATGATCTGAGGCACTACAAAACTATTCAAATGCACTAGTAATAAAGGCCTTTTAGTTATTCATCTAGTATTTTGTCTAGTCTCTATTTGGAATGACTGATAGAATCATTAAATGTATAGGTTATCTTGTTCCTATCATGGATGAGATTATAGATATGTAATGAGTCAGAGACTCATCTTTTGTGAGTTGACCTTCAGACTGCCACCCATACAATCATCTCTTCCTTTACTTTCCCACCCTCCTCCTCATTTACTGGACTAATACATTTCCAAAGGATCGCAAAGGAAGGAAGGTAGGGGTGGGGAGGCAAGGTAGGGGGAAAGAGGAAAAGAAAAAGAAGAGAAGGAACACACAAATGAAAAAAAAACTAAAGAGTCTCATTCAACCTGATTTAAGAGCAAGCTATAACTCTCCTAAATGAGTTAGATTCGGTTTTGTTAACAAATAAAATTTTGTTTTGGTTCTAAATAAGTGGTTAATGGAAGGTGACTTTAATAAATTTAGGGAAAGAAATCCTAACCTTATAAAAGGAATACGTCAAGGCTATATATTGTCACCCTGCTTATTTAACTTATGTGCAGAGTACACCATGGGAAACATTGGGCTGGAAGAAGCACAAGCAGGAATCAAGATTGCCAGGAGAAATATCAATAACGTCAGATATGCAGATGACACCACCCTTNGATCCAACCAGTTCATTTTAGAGGAGATCAGCCCTGGGTGTTCATTGGAAGGACTGATGCTGAGGCTTAAACTCCAATACTTTGACCACCTGATGAGAAGAGTTGACTCATTGGAAAAGACTCTGATGCTGGGAGGGATTGGGGACAGGAGGAGAAGGGAACGACAGAGGATGAGATGACTGGATGGCATCACCGACTCGATGGACATGAGTTTGAGTGAACTCCGGGAGTTGGTGTTGGACAGGGAGGCCTGGCGTGCTGCAATCATGGGGTTGCAAAGAGTTGGACACAACTGAGCGACTGAACTGAACCGAACCTTGTAATGTGTTGTGGGGTTTTTTTGCTATAAATTCAACATTGCCTTCTTTCTCAATTAGGCAAGAAATGCATGATCCATCCTACTTATAACATGCTCAAGTAATATCCGTGCATGTACCAAAACATGAAACTAGTCTGCTATGTCCACCTGCTTCCTACTCTTTTCTATTGTGTACAATCCTTTCCTGCACTATAACAAATACAAAATATATGCAACATGAATAGATGGAACAGTGCATGAATGATCAGACATTTGCAGTTCTAGCAGCCTTGGGTTTAAATCCTGGCTCTTTCCCCAGCTGTGTGATATTTTGTGTATTACTAAATATCCCTAGCTCAGTTTCCTCATCTGTGAAAGGATTTAATAATGATGCTTTCTTACAGGGTCACTGTGAGAATTTAATTAGGTTAAGTTATTCAGTTTCCTTAGCATAATATGTGTCATAAAATAAACATGCAATAAATCGAGCTGTTGTTGTTCTTCACATCTTCATTTGTTTTGTTAATTCTCTTGTTTTCTTACAATGAACTAATGCAATTCATTAATATATGCCATCTTTAATTTTAATTTATATTATAGTTTAGTAGATTAATTTTTTAGAGCAGTTTTAGCTTCACAACAAAATTGAGAGGAAGGTATAAAAATTTCCCATATGCTCCGTATCCCTATATATACAGAACAGCTCTCATTATCAACATCCTCTACCTGAATAATATACATTTGTCACAACTGAACAAATGCATCATTGATGATGAACTGACATTAACATAAACTCATCATCCAAAGACCATAGTTTCTATTAGGATGTACTCTTGGTATTGTACGTTTTATGGTTTAGACAAATTTATAATGGCATGTATCCATTCCTACTAAGAGTAGTTTCTCTTTTTTTTAAGATGTGACTGCTTACTGATAATCTGGAAACATTTATCATTTAATAAGAATATTTCTTGCATATATTTTCATTAATGTTACTAGCTTCAGAATTTCGTGATACTTCTCTTTATTGATGTTTTGCTGACCCAAGCCAACTTTTCTGTATATAAAGTGATAGTCACACTGCTGAAATGTTCAAGCATCAATACAGGTATATCAATCACACTCTTACAGAAGAAACAAGGGAAAAATTACAAAGAGCAGTGATGAAGTCTAATCATTGAACAGAAGAATGAATAGAAAAATGTCAACAAAATGTGTTCAATGCACACAGCAAAAATGAAGAAATATAGACACAGAAAAAACTCATATAATACTGCAGAGTGAGAAAAGTAACAGGAATACCTGTGAAACTAGAATATTCTTCTCTTGACACACACTGGAGCAAGACAGGCTTAAAGATTTACACAAGTTCTGATCTGGTCTGGCATGAAAGCAAGGAGAGGCTCATGACAAGAACTATCCCCCTTGGCTATCTGCCAAGATGCCTGGAATGTCACCATTAGAGTTTTTATATTCATATTCTTTATTAAAATACAATGTCCATTGAAGGGAACATATTATGAGTTATTATCAGCGTACATCTGAGAGAAAATGATTAAAGCTGACGATTAAAAGCTAAAGAGAGTGAGGCACTTTGGAGAAGGAACATTTCTGGTGTGGAAAGTTATGTTTGAATTCAAGGGAAACTCAAACTAAAAATATAAGATGAAGGAAATTATACTTAAGACTAAAGTGCAAACAGTCCACACAGGCAAAACTTCTTTCATTTAAGGAAATGACCTACAAATACCTAAGCCTTCCAGAACAGAATTATAATAACCCATCTTCAATGATGAAAGAAAAAAAAAAAATCAGAGACTCTAGGGTAGAATAACCTGCAAGGACTGCCACAGCTACAGACTCCCTGATTTATGGCAATGTTAGGAATTGGGGCTGCCTCCTTCTGAAGTACTACAGCATGCTATAAAAGGGCAATCTAAATCACAAGGCATAAAACAGCATGCTGAGGGAGGGATATTCCAAGTCGAAAATAATGGTGATAAATCAGAAGCAGTGAATGTGGCTATATGGTTTTATTTTGTTGAATAAAGTCTTTGCTACAATTTTTAGTACACTCTGTTGGAAAGTAAAGCCATGACAATCACACACAACTACAGGGATTTCCCTGTTTAATAAGTATTCTCAAAAATGTTATACTATCCTGCACTCAAGTATTTCAGAAATGAATATAGTCAAGATACATATATATACACATATATCTATGTATAACCACATTTGTCTCTTTAATAAAGTAACATAAATTCATTCTTACTTTTATTTTTTTAAACCTAAATATACATTTTATTTATTTTTTTTATGTTTCTATTTTTTTATTCTTTTTTTTTTAATTTTACTTTACAATACTCTATTGGTTTACTTGTAGATAAAGATGTAACAAAGCTCTGTTTTGATTATTAATGCCTAGTGGGCCAGACTCTATGTGTGTGTATTTTAATTTTCAAATCTTCAAAATGAAAGACACAAAAGTTTTTAAAAAGATCTGTTGATTTAGTTATTGAATCAATTACACAGGAATAACAGTATTTTCCTCAAAGAACATTCTGTAATCTGGTTTGCTGCTGCTGCTGCTAAGTCACTTCAGTCGTGTCCGACTCTGTGCAACCCCATAGATAGCAGCCCATCAGGCTCCCCCATCCCTGGGATTCTCCAGACAAGAACACTGGGGTGGGTTGCCATTTCCTTCTCCAATGCATGAAAATGAAGAGTGAAAGTGAAGTCGCTCAGTCCTGTCTGACTCGTAGTGGCCCCATGGATTGCAGTCTACTAGGCTCCTTTGTCCATGGGAGTTTCCAGGCAAGAGTACCAGAGTGGGTTGCCATTGCCTTCTCTGGTAATCTGGTTTAGAATTGAATAAAATTTAAAATTGTAAAATTTCTTGGATTTCAAAGCAGTTCAGTAGGTTCAGTTATATGATTAGTTACTTATGAACATATGTAAAAATTGTATGCATGAATAATTTGATTGCCATCTGTGTGTCTTGCAGTGTGTTTCATCCTAAATTACATTCTTGGGTGCCAGGTCTTTAAAATTTACTCTCTTGAGTACTTATAAGTGATTTTGAAGTCCATGACATAGGATAATTTACAGCTTGTCTTTGGAACAAATTATCATGTCTTGATTCTCATTGACCTAAGCCAAACGCTACTGTGGCTTCATATTCTCTCAAAATAACTCTCATGTTTGATATTCATATGTAGAAAATAACCCTTTTCCACCACATAAATAGTTAAACAATTATAAACCAATTGCTGGTATTTATAAGGGCTACAAAGAGACTGGAAAGAAGGATAATTAATTTTTAGTCTTAATCCAAGGTTTAAGATAAATTGAAAACAGAATTTTGAATGACATTGTTTATCTTACCACCTACTCTATATTTTAAAAAAAAAAGGAAACAATGATGTACAAAACTGCTTTAGCGTTCTAATTAGTGGACAATTGTCCATCTATTAAGATAGAAAACCCAAATCAAAATGGAAAAGCTAGTGATTTTTTGGTGCAACGATATACAAAATTACCAGTGATTACTAATGGAAAGTGATTCATGTGGAAGCTTTTAAAATATGTTCATGTTTGTGATTTGAGGCATCATGAAGGAATCTGGATGATTTTTTTTTACAAATATCAGTATAATAATAACTTTTTCCTTATAAACAAAAAAAGGAAGGTGGTATAATTAAAAAACAAAAACTTATACCCTGAAGAATCAAATGAATTTGATTCCTAATTTCAACCCAAGCATCACTTTAAAAAAAAATGAAGTATAGTTGATTTATAAAGTTTCAGATGTACAGGAAATTCATTCAGTTATATATACAGATATATTAGTCATATATATATATATGAGTTATACATACATATGTATGATTTTTCATTATTTTCCATTATAGGTTATTACATTAGGTCTTTGTTGTTTATCTGTTTTAGTACATAGCAGTGTGTATCTGTTAGTCCCAAATTCCTAATTTATCCCCCCTCCATTCCCTTTTGGTAATTGTAAGTTTTTTCTACAAGCATCACTTTTTATTAGTCATGTAACCTTAGAAAACTATTTAACTCATTAACTCCTAGTTTCCCCACTACGAAAGGGATTTAAGTTTGGTGTGAGTATTAAATGAGGTAGTTTATACAAAGTGCTTGCACTGAGGAAGCATTCAACACATTATTTTGTATCTGATTTAAGTGTTTTTCCCCCATGGTGAAAATAATAACTCCATAATATTATTCATCATAGACATTTGTGGAATATCCAAGACTGAAGTACAGTTTAGGGCTACAAGTCAAGTCTACAGCCTAAAGCCTTAGCTTCAGAAGTAACTGATTCATCAACCTATCTTTGATTACACTTTTAAAATATACAACCTAACTGGCCACATAAGCCAAAACTTATATAGATTAAAAGATAATAAAAAATTAATTCACAAACTAAGCATGTATTGTTGTTCAAATTTCAAAGTCTAATTACATCTTTACTGAAATATAGGAAACCACTTCATCACAATGTTGATCAAAATGCATAAAAATGAACTATGTCTCCTTTTCATGTATAGAAACTGAAGTCTCATGAATATTCACTATACTTATAAAATAAGCCATTCTTTTATCTATCAGTACATTTTTAGTGAAAATTATGGCATTTATTTATTTAGTAACCATAACTTAGGAAATTAGTAGCGTAGGTTAAGAGAAAATTCAATTCATTAATCCATCACTTTTTTATTATTCTGCTATCACTTTTGATATGAACTAGCTTTTGATCTTCAGTCATTATATAAAATACATACTGCTTTGTACTGAATTATAAAGTATAACATATATTATTGAAGTAGAATTTCACAACTCACTATAAATAACAAATCTTACTTAATGCTTTACTTACCTTTTCTAAATTTTTAAACTACCTCTGTCAAACAGAACCTCCTGGTTTAACATGATGAGTAAAACAATTTTTCTCCAAGTTGTTGGCAAATCACTTGCTTTCCTTTCTATCCCATCTTCAAAAATTGAGAGTTACCATCTTTTAAAAAAATAGATAAAGAAAAACAAGACGCGATCACTTGACCAAAAACTGTCCATAACATATGAGTTCATTAACATGAATCAATGAGAGATCAAAAGGATGTTGCAGAGAAGGAGTAAGGGCCCAGCACTTTGCAAAGTACTACAATATGGAGCCATTACAAGAGTTAAGTCCAGTGATAAGCTGAAACTACATATTGCACATCCTTATCTAATATTCAGAATAACCATTTAGTGCCAAATCAAAAGGAGGCTCTGAACTGAAAATACACCAAATAAGTAAGCTTTTGTTGCATAAACTGTAATCAAATGCTGCTTATCAGGTTGAAAAATAAAGGTTGCTAAAATGAGCAAAATTTCAATGTCCTCTCTCTACATGATTCGAGATATAAATTATTATATAAATATAAAATCTTTGATCACATTACAGCAACATATTATTTTGAAAGAACTATAAGCAATTTATTAGCTTTTCAAAACATGTCTTAGACTTTGAGGTTATATTTTAAATAAAACTCCAATTACAATTTGCTAATATGGTCTTACTATTCAACATATTTTCAACATTGCATAATATCTTATGCTAGTAATAAAAAGATATCCGTTCAATAAAATAGATTTATAAGTTAGTCATTTCCTATTGTTTAAAATTACCTTACTGATAACCTATCTTCTTCCTAAATGCATCTGTGAAAAACTGGAAGCAACACAATAAAATATTAAAAATTACTACTTGCAGGAATGACTCACTTAGGAAAGCTATAAGAATTGAGTTAAAAACTAAATTCTGGAACTCTTATTTTGAAGAGTGAAAAAAGTAAACATTGTTGTCAGTAACAAACTAGGATGAAGAATCCTACCTCCTGTTACAGAAGAAAACTCTTTGCATATGTTCATTGAATTTAAAAAATAAAAAAGAACAAATTGTGTGTATACATACATATATATATATAACTTTACTAAACACATTAGAAAGTGTTGGAAAAAGGCAATTCTATGCAGTAAGTCTGATATAAGTGGATAGGAAGAGAGTCTAGATACGAAATCTCTAAATTCCTTATAATTCAAGAATAATTAAAAGTTAATGTTTCATTTCATCTAGTCTGACAGCAGATTAAAGGTAGAAATACCCTCACTGGGCACTTACCAAGAACCCAAGGTACAAGTACTCTGTGTACTGTTTGAAAGAAAATGTGTCAGATGCCAAGCATTTGTAAAATCTCATTTCAGTACAGTTCAGTAACTCACCTGTGTCCAACTCTTGATGACATCATAGATTGCAGCAAGCCAGGCTTCCCTGTCCATCACCAACTCCAGAGCATGTTCAAACTTATTACCATCGAGTAGGTGAAGCCATCCAGCTATCTCATTGTCACTCGTTCCTTTCTCCTCCTGCCTTCAATTTTTCCCAGCATCAGGGTCTTTTCAAATGAGTTAGCTCTTCGCATCACGTGGCCAAAGTATTGGAGTTTCAGTTTCAGCATCATCCTTCCAATGAATATTCAGGACCAATTTCCCTTAGAATTGACTGGTGGGATCTCCCTGAGCCCAAAGGACCCTGAAGAGTCTTCTGCAATGCCACAGTTCAAAAGAATAAATTCTTTAGTGTTCAGCCTTTTTTATGGTCCAACTATCACATTGATACATGACTACTGGAAAAATCATAGTTTTGACTAGATGGACCATTGTTGGCAAAGTAATGTCTCGGCTTTTTAATATGCTGTCTATATTGGTCATAGCTTTTCTTCCAAGGAGGAAATGTCTTTTAATTTCAAGGCTGTAGTCACCAACTTCAGTGATTTTGGAGCCCAAGAAAATAAAGTCTGTCACTGTTTCCATGGTTTCTCCATCTATTTGCCATGAAGTGATGCAACTGGATACTACGATCTTAGTTTTTTGAATATTGAGCTTTAAGCCAACTTTTTCACTTTCCTCTTTCACTTTCATCAAGAGGCTCTTTAGTTCTTCTTCACTTTCTGCCATAAGGGTGGTGTCATCTGCGTCTCCTGGCAATCTTGATTCCTGCTTGTTCTTCCTCCAGCCCAGCATTTCTCTTGATGTACTCTGCATAGAAGTTAAATAAGCAGGGTGACAATATATAGCCTTGATGTATTCCTTTCCCAATTTGGAACAAGTCTGTTTTTCCATGTCCATTTCTAACTGTTGCTTCTTGACCTGCATACTGATTTCTCAGGAGGCAGGTCAGATGGTCTGGTATTCCCATCTCTAGAAGAAAGTTGTATAGTTTGTTGTGATCCACAAAGGCTTTGGCGTAATCAATGAAGTACAAGTTTTTCTGGAACTGTCTTGCTTTTTCTATGATCCAACAGATGTTGGCAATTTGATCTCTGGTTCCTCTGCATTTTCAAAATCCAGCTTGAACATCTGGAAGTTCATGGTTCACATACTGTTGAAGCTTAGCTTGGAGAATTTGGAGCATTACTTTGTTAGCATGTGAGATGACTGCAATGGTGCAGTAGTCTGAGCATTCTTTGGCATTTCCTTTTTTGGGGATTGGAATGAAAACTGACCTTTTCCAGTCCTGTGGCCACTGCTCAATATTCCAAATTTGCTGGCATATTGAGTGCAGCACTTTCACAGCATCACCTTTTAGGATTTGAACTAGTTCAACTAGAATTCCATCACCTCCACTAGCTTTGTTTATAGTGATGCTTCCTAAGGCCCACTGGACTTCACAGTCCAGGATGTCTGGCTCTAGGTGAGTGATCACACCATTGTGGTTATCTGGGTCATAAAGATTTTTCATGTGTAATTCTTCTGTGTATTCTTGCCACATTTTGTTAATATCTTCTGCTTCTGTTAGGTCTATACCATTTTTGTATTTTATTGTGCCCATCTTTGCACGAAATGTTCCCTTGGTAGTTCTAATATCTTGAAGAGTTCTCTAATCTCTCCCATTCCATTGTTTTCCTCTATTCCTTTACATTGACCATTGAGGAAGACTTTTTTTATTTTTTTTTAATTTATTTATTTATTTATTTTTTAATTTGACTTTACAATACTCTATTGGGTTTGCGATGTATGGCAAAGAAGGCACTCTGCATTCAGATGGCAATATCTTTCTTTTTTTTTTTTGCTTTTAGCTTCTTGTCTTTTCTCAGCTATTTGTAAGGCCTCCTTAGACAATCATTTTGCTTTTTTGCATTTGTTTTTCTTGGGATTAGTTTTGATCACTGCCTCCTGTACAATGTTATGAACCTCCATCCATATTTCTTCAGGCACTCTGTCAGACCTATCCCTTGAATCTATTTATCACTTCTACTGTATAATCATAAGGGATTTGATTTAGGTCATACCTGAATGTTCTAGTTGTTTTCCCTACTTTCTTCAATTTAAGTGTGAATTTTACAATGAGGAGACAAATTTTGATTTTATAAAGTCAACTATCCACTTGAGTTTTGTCTAGGTTTATCGCTAGGAGTCAGACACGACTGAGTGGCTTCACTTTCCTGCATTGGAGAAGGAAATGGCAACCCACTCCAGTGTTCTTGCCTGGAGAATCCCAGGGACAGGGAAGCCTGGTGGGCTGCCATCTATGTGGTTGAACAGAGTTGGACATGACTAAAGCGACTTAGCAGCAGCAGCATAACTACATTAAAGTCAGTTGCAGGAATCGCTTTAGACGGGGTCTGTATTTTGTCCCCTGAAAAATACTTAGAGCTGTTCATAATGTCAGTTAAAATATCAAAGTTCTATCATTTTTACTAAAGGAATTCATTAAATATTATCTCTACCCTTGAGAAATGAAAATATGGGTTCCGTTATATCTGGATCCTCATCTTCCCCTGATGCAAAAAAGAAATGTCCATTCCCCACACCAAGACCAAACTTTTTACATGTGCCTGTGGATTACTTTCTCTCCTCTTTTCTCTAAGACTATCCTATTATCATTTTTTCCTTTCTATTCCTAAGTATCCTTTCATTTTTATTGTTTTAGTTTNTGCATATCTGAGGTTATTGATGTTTCTCCCGGCAATCTTGATTCCAGCTTGTGTTTCTTCCAGTCCAGCGTGGAGGTGTTATGATGTGCTTAATGAAGAGCGCCTGCCTCTCCCCACACCTGTAGTTTGTTCAACTGGGTTAGAGGAGAGGGAGGCCACAGTGAGGAAGAGAAAGCAGCTGGGCACACCAAAAAAGAATTTTGGAACTTTGTCCACAACCTGAGGACAGTCATGCACACAGCATTTACTGTCATTCAATACTGTTTGGCAATTCAACACTATTTCCCTAGTATATTTGTATTCCCTATTTAATACCTTCTCTCTCTTCAAATGAAATGGCAACCCACTCCAGTATTCTTGTCTTGAGAATCCCAGGGACGGGGGAGCCTGGTGGGCTGCCGTCTCTGGGGTCTCACAGAGTTGGACACGACTGAAGTGACTTAACACGGCAAGTGATCATCTTGCCTCTTATTCATCGAGAAAACAAATCAGAAAAGAACTGCCCTCATTTGTCTTCTATACCTTCTGTACCATCATATGCACCTTATATGCTGTCAGTACAGATAAAGCATGCTCCGACAAAAGGCCAACCCCTCCTTTATGCATTGGATCTCTTTCCCTTCTTACCTCACCCATGGAAATCCCTCCTCTCCTACATTATCAATTTCTCTTTTTACATACAAATGTACTTTGGTACTTGACATCATGGATGTCTAAAAGGCATCTCCAACTTAAAATGACCAAACCTTATGTCTTAATTTCCCTCTTCCTCACCTGCTCTTCCCAATTATCGTATCTTATAAATGGCACCATCATCCACACAATTTTTGAAGTCAAAAATCTAGAAATTATCCTAGAGTAGTCTCTCTCTGACAAACTCAATATCCAATCCATTAGCAAGTCCTGTAAACTCTACTTCCAAAATATTCAAAATTATTTCTTAGATGTTCCTCACTACCCCAATATCCAAGCCACCTTTTGGCATGCACTTGTGGAATAGCTTCCTAATCGGTTGAAACAATTAGCTTTGCTGTTCCCTTTGTCTCCTGATATTTGTAGGGTTGAATTTTTGTCATTCAGATCTGAGCTTAATCAATCTGATATCGGTATTGACCATGGTGATGTCCAGATGGTCAGTACCAAAATCAGATTGATTATATTCTTTGCAGCCAAAGATAGAGAATTTCTATACAGTCAGTAAAAACAAGACTGGGAGTTGACTGTGGCTCAGATTATGAGCTCCTTATTGCCAAATTCAGACTGAAATTGAAGAAAGTAGGGAAAACCACCAGACCATTCAGGTATGACCTAAATCAAATCCCTTATGATTATACAGTAGAAGTGACAAATAGATTCAAGGGATTAGATCTGATAGAGTGCCTGAAAAACTGTGGACGGAGGTTCATGATATTGTACAGGAGGCAGAGATCAAGACCATCCCCAAGAAAAAGGAACGCAAAAAGGCAAAATGGTTGTCTGAGGAGGCCTTACACATAGCTGAGAAAAAAAGAGAAGTGAAAGGCAAAGGAGAAAGGAAAAATATACCCATTTGAATGCAGAGTTCCAAAGAATAGCAAGAAGAGATATGAAAGCCTTCTTCAGTGATCAATGCAAAGAAACAGAGGAAAAGAACAGAATGGGAAAGACAAGAGATCTCTTCAAGAAAATGAGAGATATCAAGGGAGCATTTCATGTAAAGATGGGCATAATAAAGGACAGAAATGGTATGGACCTAACAGAAGCAGAAGAGGTGGCAAGAATACACAGAACTATACAAAAAAGATCTTCATGTCCCAAATAACCACAATGGTGTGCTCACCCACCTAGAGCCAGACATCCTGGAATGTGAAGTCAAGTGGGCTTTAGGAAGCATCACTACAAACAAAGCTAATGGAGGTGATGGAATTCCAGTTGAGATGTTTCAAACCCTAAAAGATGATGCTGTTCAAGCGCTGCACTCAATATGCCAGCAAATTGGGAAAACTCAGCAGTGGCCACAGGACTGGAAAAGGTCAGTTTTCATTCCAATCCCAAAGAAAGGCAATGCCAAAGAATGTTCAAACAACCACACAATTTCACTCATCTCACATGCTAACAAAGTAATGCTCAAAATTCTCCAAGCCAGGCTTCAACAGTACATGAACCATGATGTTCATGCTGGATTTAGAAAAGGCAGAAGAGCCAGAGATCAAATTACCAACATCTGTTGGATCATTGAGAAAGCCTGAGAGTTCCAGAAAAACATCTGCTTCATTGTCTATGCCAAAGCCTTTGACTGTGTGGATCACAACAAACTGTAGAAAAATTCTGAAAGAGATGGGAATATCAGACCACCTGACCTGCCTCCTGAGAAATCTGTATGCAGATCAAGAAGCAACAATTAGAACCAGAGATGGAACAACAGACTGGCTCCAAATAGGGAAAGGAGTACGTCACCCTGTTTATTCAATTTATATGCAGAGTACATCATGTGAAACACTGGGCTGGATGAAGCACAAGCTGGAACGAAGATTGCCAGGAGAAATATCAATTACCTCAGATATGCAGATGACACCACCCTTATGGCAGAAAGTGAAGAAGAACTAAAGAGCCTCTTGATGAAAGTGAAAGAGGAGAGTGAAAAAGTTGGCTTAAAGCTCAACATTCAGAAAACTAAGATCATGGCATCCGGTACCATCACTTCATGGGAAACAGATGGAGAAATAATTGAAACAGTGAGAGACTTTTTTTGGGGGTGGGGGGCTCCAGAATTACTGCAGGTGGTGACTGCAGCCATGAAATTAAAAAATGCTTGCTCCTTGGAAGATAAACTATGACCAACCTAGACAGCACATTAAAAAGGAGAGACATTACTTTGCTGATAAAGGTCAGGATGTGAGAGTTGGACTATAAAGAAAGCTGAGCACCAAAGAATTGGTGCTTTTGAACTGTGGTGTTGNTTGGAAGATAAACTATGACCAACCTAGACAGCACATTAAAAAGGAGAGACATTACTTTGCTGATAAAGGTCAGGATGTGAGAGTTGGACTATAAAGAAAGCTGAGCACCAAAGAATTGGTGCTTTTGAACTGTGGTGTTGAAGAAGATGCTTGAGAGTCCCTTGGACTGCAAGGAGATCCAGTCAATCCTAAAGGAAATCAGTCCTGAATATTGACTGGAAGGATTGATACTGAAGCTGAAGCTCTCATACTTTGGCTACCTGACGTGAAGAACTGACTCATTGGCAAATCCCCTGATTCTGGGAAAGATCGAAGGTGGGAGGAAAACCGGACAGATGAGCTAGTTGGATGGCATCACCGACTGGATGGACAGGAGTTTGAGTAAGCTCCAGGAGTTGGTGATGGACAGGAAGGGAAGCCTGGCGTGCTGCAGTCCATAGGGTCACAGAGTTGGACAGGACTGAGCAACTGAACTGAACTCTGAGCTTAAACCTCAGGAGCTTACGGAGACCTTCCCACTGCAGCCAATATGAGGTTAGTCTCAATCACTTCATCCTAGTTCAACTCTCTACAAAGCATATTTTGCTCGTCCTCCCTATTGTTTACGCCATAGTCCCCAGGGCCTACATCACTGCCTGGTAAAGGGCAGGTACACAACAAATATTTTTTGAATGAATGTAAAAGCACCTACTATTTCCCAGGGTTGTGTTAATCTATGAGCACTGTGCCGTCTTCCCATTTCAGCAGGATAGTTTCATAAAATGTAAAATTCCACATTGAGAATTAACTGGATGCATGTTATACCCATTCTCCTGCCAGTAACCCACCTTCCTCTCTTTTTCTCCCCTTGCAAAATAAAAAATAATAGTGACGAGGGACTTGGAAAACAGGATCATCAATGCGGTCTTTTGCCACATTCGTAAGGCTTCATCGAGCTCCACGCGACAGAAACCAACTGCAACACTAACGAATGTAACAAGCCGAACAACCTCAGGGCCCACACGAACGGACGGCAACGCTAGGGCGCTCACCGCAAGCACTGCATGCTGGAAGCTGTAGTCGGGCTAGGCCTGGCCAGCAGGACCCGGCCCCCGCAGCATGCTGGGAACTGTAGTCGACAGCTGGAAACGCACCGCAAGGAAGGACCGCAGTTGAGACTCCGCCTCTGCGCTTCCTCATTGCATGCTGGGAATTGTAGTCTTTCTGGGAACACGTTCCTCCCCGGCGGAAAAGCACCAAGGTTGCGCCATCTTAGGTGCGAGTGCGGCAGTGGAGTCTAGAGCGCAGGCGGGCCCAGCCCCGGCCAGCCCCGCCCCCAGGGCCCGGCGCCCGCCCCTTGCTCGGGCCCCACCTTCCACCACGTGTCTGCCTCTGGGGGAGGCGCTTGAGCCAGAGGGGGCCGCCAGCAGTCCAGCCTGGTAGGCGCAGAGGGTCCTGTCGGAGGCGCCC
>SJYV01031872.1:52865-103932 GCA_006410875.1 Neotragus pygmaeus | reverse complement strand
TGCCAATGCAGGGGACATGGGGTTGATCCCTGGTCCAGGAAGATCCCACATGCCTCAGGGTAACTGAAACTGTGCACCACAAATCTTGAGCCTGGGCTCTAGAGCCGGGAGGCACAGCGACTGAAGCCCATGCACCCTTGAGCCCGTGCTCTGCACTGAGAAGAGCCGCCTTGGTGAGAGGGCCCCACACCTCAACTAGAGAGCAGCCCCTGCTCACCAGGCTAGAGAAAGCCTGCACACAGAAACGAAGGACCAGAGCAGCCACAAATAAATAATGTGGTGGTTTTTTTTAAGATTTTTTTAAAATTTCAAAAAAGAAAGATACAGGGTGATTGGTAGGATCTACATAAGCTCCAGTCCCTGATACCAGTTTGTTCTTGACATAAATCCCAACCTGAGGAAACTATAAAATTCTTCTTTAAAATCTCCTCTTTAGTTAAGCTTATTAAACTTTTTATCTTTCCAAATTATTTGCAAAGATAAGATTTTCAAAACAGTTGCTTCTATAAGCTATCTCTACTTGTTCACCTCATATCATTCAAAGAACTACAGTCTCCCTTTCACTCTACTGCTTAAGCAATATCAAATGGAGCATCTTCTATTATAGTCCATCAAAAATGACGCCACATTTTCGTTTCCTTCATAAGTGGACCATAATATTCTTTCACATGCTTTTATTTAACTTGGAGTTTCTCCTCACACTATTCTTTCTTCTTTTCCCGAAACCTGCAAACATATTCCTTTCTGAGGCTTTGAGGAGGAACACTCTGCTCTACTTTCCTGAAATCCAACTACACACACGTAAGTGCTCAGGCTCTGCTCTCTTGACACGGTCAATGCCTGTTCACTCTAAAGTTCTCAGTTTTACTATCACTTCCATGTTAAGACCTTCTCTGACTCTATCTACATAAATTAAATATCCTTGTTTTACTCTCATAGCATGCTATACTTCTTCACAGAAATAATCACAATTTGTAATCATTTAAAGTCTGTCCAAACCCCTACTCATTCAAAAAGCTATGGACCCCTTTAAAAAGCTATGGACTCCTTCCCCAAGGAAGGATATTATATTTAATTTACTTAACCCTATATGTTCTATGCTTTTCCCCTATTTCATACTTAAAACACGGCAATTGTTATCCTGTCCTCCACTGTCTCCTGGATAAATGGCAACACTTCCTATCTAATTTAAATACAGATTTATGTTTATTAGCCAAGATATTGTCAGTACTGATCTATTCTTTTGTTATAAGGGGAGTATTTGAGGATGTTAATTCTTTCAAATATGTAATTCCCAGATCACAAACGGAAAATAGTTTTCTTCTTGTATGTCAATATTTATCTACTAGTATTGAGTGCCTATAATGCAATCTTGAGATGAACTCAAGCTGAGGTTAGGTTCAACAGGAAAGAGTACTGAGATAGATAAACTCTCCCTGCTATGAACAAAGGAAAAATCAGTGGGGTGTACTTCTTAATTTTCATATTTGACAGCTTTTGCCTAGTAAAATTATATTACCATGGTGCTAACTACATATCTAGTTGATTAGCTGTCTTAACTGAATTATTATTGAGATTGAGTTTCAAGACCTTAGTATTTTACTAGTTTGAAAGAAACATAGGCATGAATTTCAATTTCCAGATTTAGTCTAAATGCTTCAACAGCCTGAATCCATTAAAAAGGCCTCTTTGAGTAACTCAATAGGTGTATACTAGTTTGAATATCCTATTACTAAATCAAGGCTCAGGAGAACGTAATGGCCTCTGTAACTCTGGCTCTGAAGTTCCTTAACCTCACAAGTTTCATTTGACCATCTGGAAAATGAACATTATAAACCTTACATGAGTAACTATTAAATGAAACTACATAATATTTTTAAAGTTACACTTAATTACACTTTTGTGGAAGCAAATTTTTAATATGGATTTAATCTTGATGTGATGAAGTAAGTGGCAAAACATCAAAAAATGATAGCTTAGACACAATTTCTAAAAATGAATAACCACTTTGATTTGAAGTAGTAATGTATGTTAGCAAAGAGAAGACTGAGCCTTGGATTTGATTCCAGGAAAGATCTTAAGAGTCTCATTTGGAGTTAATATCACTTAACTCGTAGAATTGGAGAAGGCAATGACAACCCATTCCAGGACTCTTGCCTGGAAAATCTCATGGACGGAGGAGCCTGGTAGGCTGCAGTCCCCGGGATTGCTGCGAGTTGGACACAACTGAGCAGCTTCGCTTTCACTTTTCACTTTCATGCATTGGAGAAGGAAATGGCAATTCACTCCAGTGTTCTTGCTTGGAGAATCCCAGGGACGGGGGAGCCTGGCGGGCTCCCATCTATGGGGTCGCACAGAGTCGGACACGACTGAAGTGACTCAGCAGCAGCAGCAGCAACTCTTAGAAAGTAGAACTCAGTAATTCATGTTTCATTATGTAAACATTTCTGGCATTCATTTACTTTATGGGCATAAACAGCTGGCAAAGCAATAGAAGAACAGAATTATCTGAATATTAATTCTTGGGCTAATTCTTGAAATGGCTTGAAGACAGAAGTAAATGTTTCAATCTCTTGTGTACTACTTGAAATTAGGATTTTTCTTCTTGAAAAAAATACAATAACTTTAAGGTAAAATATGTTGGAGCTCATTATTATGACTTGTGATACAAATGAACAGCATCAAGAAAGTAAGCAAACACAGGTATCAGTCAGCCCTACTCCCACATCATAGTCTTGGCATTGTTGTTAAATAATACCTATGCTGCTGCTACTATCACTTCAGTCGTGTCCGACTCTGTACGACCCCAGAGATGCAGCCGACCAGGCTCCCCCGTACCTGGGATTTCCAAGCAAGAACTGGAGTGGGTTGCCATTTCCTTCTCCAATGCATGAAAGGGAAAAGTGAAAGTGAAAGTGAAGTTGCTCAGCCGTGTCCTACTCTTAGTGACCCCATAGACTGCAGCTTACCAGGCTCCTCCGTCCATGAGATTTTCCAGGCAAGAGTACTGGAGTAGGGTGCCATTGTCTTCTCCGAATAATACCTATACCCTTCCGTAATCTTGGTTCAAGCACCTCAGTTTCTATCTGTTCCTAGGTCCCTTTAGTACTATAATCCCAATAACTTCTTAAATTCCCATCTATAATTTAAGAGGGGACCTATAATAAACTGATTATACAAATTTTCACTCTGTTCTCCATTTTACATATTATCCAGACTAGTTTCCATGCTTCTTCACTAAAATCCCTTGCATTGAATTAAAAACTATTCCAGGCTAAGTCTTAACTCTAATTAAATCCAGCTCACTATTTCAGGTTTCCCAGGTGGCACTAGTGGTAAAGAAGCCAACTGCCAATCCTGGAGTTATAAGAGATGCAGGTTCGATCCCTGGGTTGGGAAGATCCCCCAGAGGAGGGCATGGCAACCCACTCCAGTATTCTTGCCTGGAGAATCTGATGGTCAGAGAAGCCTGGTGGGTTACAGTCCATAGGGTCACACAGAGTTGGACAAGACTGAAGCAACTTAGCATGCATGCACATCTACTTCATACATGTGTGCCCTATGCAGTTAGGCTGCCCATAAATTTATAACCACAAACATGACGTGGACCCTGGTGCAGGAGCAAGTCTACTACCATTTCCTATCTGCTCAAAGTTCCAACACCTCTTCTTTTATCCTCACCTCAGACCATGACTTTCTTCTAGTTTTACTGAAACACACAAATAACAAGAGTCCTTTTTTCTATTCAAACACTTAAATTCAAGAACTGTATCTGTCTGCTTACATTCACCATTCTTATTAGATGAACCATTTGTGCCCCTATTTAAAATCAATCGCTCTATTGTCCACTAGCTTGTGTTCCTTTTACCAAAGGAATGACAGTACCTCACTCTGGCAACTTTCTCCTATTTTCCCCACAAAATAAATGTTTTCAACTACATTTTTCTTATCCACAAACTTTACTTTTATCATCTTAAAAAAGTAAGATAAGCAAACAGAATTGCTTGACCCATAACCCCATCTAGCTACAACACTTTTCTCCATGCACTCTTATAGCAAACCTTCTTCAAATATATATCACTATTTGCTGCCTCCTCCCACTCTCTCTTGAACTTTTCCCAACTAAGCTTTTACCTTACCACTCTTTGAGGTTTTCACCTCACCACTACCAGCACCACTCTTGACAATGTGCCCAAAGAATTCCATATTGCTGGATCGAATGATCAATTACTGGTCCTCTTATTACTTGAGAGATCGGGAAAGTGTGATATAACCAGTGTCAATGACCACTCTTCAGTCTTCTTTGCTAGACCCTCTTCATCTACCTAATATCTTAGTGCTGGAGTGTATATGAACTCAAGCTTCTATGCTCACTCCCTACATGGGCTCAGCTAGTGCTGTATTTTAAATTTTCATCTATAAATTATTTCCAAATTATAGCTCTATTAAATAACTTTACCTAGAACCCTAGGCCTGTGGGTCCAATTATCTACTTTACCTATCCACCTTCACATCTAATAGGCACCCCACATTTTAACTGTTTGATACCACACTCCCAGTGTTCTCCCCAAAACATGATTCTCCTAATAACCTTCTGCTGCTCAAGTAGTAGCAACTCCAACTGTCCAGTTGATCAGGACAAAAACTCAGAATCATATTTGACTCATTTTTTAATTTCACAGCCCAATCAACACATTAGCTATTCCTATCAACACATTAGCTAATCCTATTAATCCACCTTCAAAACATCACCTTAATCTCTGTATTTTTCTTGAATCCATTTCTGCATGATCAAGGAATAATCATCTCTGATCAAAACTAGTGCAAAAGCAGTCAACATGGTCTCTCTCTCTTCTACTATTATCTCCCTTGCTCACTTGGCTCCAGCCACACTAACTGCCTAGATGACAATGAAACAGGAGAGGGCAGACTTCTGTCCAGTGCCTTTGCCCTTGCTGTTTCCTCTGCCCAGCCTGTTCTTCCCTGAGATATCCACATGCCTCATTTCCATCTACTCCTTCAGATATTTCTTCAAATATCCCTTCTTGGTAAGGCCTTTCCTATCTAATATTATATCCCATCATCCCACTATGTATCCTTAGTAAACATTTTATATGTGTATATATGATATATATTTGATATATGAGTAAATTCAATACGGTATGGCAGAGACAAGCATTATTTTTCAAAGCCAGATACATTAATTAATCAAAGCATCAGCCACTGATATGGTCAATCACATTCCTTTGGCATCTTTTACTGTTCTTCTTGACCTGACAATTTAATTACATAAAAAATGTTTCTACTTTGTAAATAATAATGAATATATTAATATATGATTAATAAAGATACTGCATTAGGTTTAGAAGAAAAACATAATGGGTCTGAGATAATGAACTTAAAAGAATTTAGATTTCATAATTAAGGTTTCAATCAGACTCTAATTCACATTTTTCATCTTTAAAAGAATGTAAGCTTTAAGAAAAAAACAATATATTATTTTCTTCTACAATTTCTTATGCTGCTGCTAGTGCTAAGTTGCTTCACTCGTGTCCGACTCTGCGTGACCCCATAGACAGCAACCCACCAGGCTCCCCCATCCCCGTCCCTGGGATTCTCCAGGCAAGAACACTGGAGTGGGTTGCCATTCCTTCTCCAATGCGTGAAAGTGAAGTCGCTCACTCGTGTTTGACTCGTAGTGACCCCTTGCATTGCAGCCCACCAGGCTTCTCCTCCCATGGGGTTTTCCAAGCAAAAAGAATACTGGAGTGGGGTGCCATTGCCTATAATAGAGCATTATTCCTGTTGTTGTTTGGTCTCATCTGACTCATGTGACCCCTGGCCTGTAGCCTACCAGACTCCTCTGTCTGGTATTTCCCAAGCAAGAACACTGGAGTGGGTTGCTATTTCCTTCCCCAAGGGAGCTTCCCAACCTAGGGATCAAACCCATCTCCAGCTTTGCAGGTGGATTCTTTACCGCTGAGCCACCAGGGAAGTCTCCATCAGTTCAGTTCAGTCGCTCAGTCATGTTCGACTCTTTGCGACCCCATGAATCACAGCACGCCAGGCCTCCCTGTTCATCACCATCTCTTGGAGTTCACTCAGGCTCGCGTCCATCGAGTCCGTGATGCTATCCAGCCATCTCATCCTTGGTCGTCCCCTTCTCCTCCTGCCCCCAATCCCTCCCAGCATCAGAGTCTTTTCCAGNAAGAGGGTCCTGTCGGCGGCGCCCGGGAGCGACTAGCTTCCCAATGCTTCCGCCCTGGCACTCGCCGGCCGGGCTGTGCGCTTAGGGCCCGGCTCCGGCCCCCTGAGGCGTCCGCGTGGGTGAGAACGGCTTCGGCCCCGCGGAACGGAGCGGCTGGAGCGCGAGGCGGCGGCCGCCGGGAGGAGGATGGGGGCTAACCAGTTAGTGGTGCTCAACGTGTACGACATGGTGAGTACGGCGCCGGCGCCCGAGCCCGGCCCCGGCCGGCATTCTCTCGCCGGTGGGTTCGGACCCGGCCCCTCGCGTTTCCAGCCTGGCGTCGCCGCCTCCCGCTTGGTTCACCGGCGTTGGGGGAGGGGACGATTATTTTTTTTTAATCCCTGGAAACGTCTACGCGCTTGTTAGCTTTTCCCGGTCAGCCCCGGGGCTTTGGCCAAGACTCAGTTCGCTTCGAACCTCCCTCGTGCCCCCGACTTGGCCCGGACCCTGGACTGGGCCCGACCTTCTGGCCGACGAGCAGTGTCCTTACCGCGAAGCTTGGGTCGAGGGTCGGACTTCCCAGTCCATCACCGGAACTCCGGGGCAACCCCGCTTCTCCCTCCCTAGTTGCCCGCTCTGCCNCCCCGACTTGGCCCGGACCCTGGGCTGGGCCCGACCTTCTGGCCGACGAGCAGTGTCCTTACCGCGAAGCTTGGGTCGAGGGTCGGACTTCCCAGTCCATCACCGGAACTCCGGGGCAACCCCGCTTCTCCCTCCCTAGTTGCCCGCTCTGCCGAAGCAGCCCGTCTTCAAAATCTCCCAAGCCCCTCCAAGTCGAGAAAGTCACCGCTTGTCGACGCCAGTGCTAGAGTCTTTTTAAAGGTGAACAGGAGCCAACACAGCCTAGCCTCCAAGGCAACCGCATTAAAATGAATGAGGCTAAAATTTATCCAGAAAATAGCCCAGCTGAATTATTTAGGGGTTCATGGCGGTACTGCTTTCCTAGATTCTGGAGACCTCTTACCAGGTGATGCAACAGGTATCTGACGTGGCCGCAGGAGAGGCAGAGAAGAACGGGTTTGTTATGTCATCTAACTTTTGGAGTACGGGGAGCACCCAGAAATGAGTCCAAACGTTGGTTTGCGTTATAATCGCCATTGAAATAACCGGTACACAGTTGCCGTTCCAGTTAGATGCATGCTTGGGTTTGTTTCCTTTAGGTTGATTAGTTTTTGCTTTATAAGAGGTCACCTCCACTTAAGATGTTTAAAATTTCGTAAGTGGATTGACAAGTGACAAAGTCCCCAACGTTGTTTTTGTTGGCTTAAAGATGAAGAAGAGCCAGAATACGGGAGGTTAGGAGTCTTGGTTCTCACTCACAGATCTCAACTTTGTTCCCCTGTATTGTTTTTAAGTTTTTAAATTTACACTGTAACCTCTTGGGTAGGAAGGAATTCCTATGCCTCAAATCTGGGAGTTAATGTGAGAAGGCCATAGAGACTGCTTGGGACCTGAGGAGAGTTCTCCGTTGAGTTTGCATCCGAACTTGGAGGTGAAAGGAGATAGGTTAGCATACTGAGAAAAATGGAGTATGATAGGAAAAGTTCCAGAGAGGAATAATCAGAACCAGAGATTTTAAAAGAGCGTGGTACTTTGTAAAGTCTTTGGCCTATGTCACTGGTTAAGAAATAATTCTCTAGATGTGAACTTTTTGTGGCTAGCTGTGGAAGCCTTGATTTTTCAAGAATTTTAGTGCCCTTTTACTCTTTCTGCCCAGTCCCCCTTGAGTGATCTGAATTTGGTTTCTTATTTATTCATGCAGATTGTTAACACACCATCCCTCAAGATATATTCTGTTCTTGAGAGCACAGTATACATTTTTTTCTAGGTGGTTAAACCCCTTTATAAATTAGGATTATGCAGTGGCCAGAGGGCCAGTTTCATTGCCTAAAAGAAATCTGTGAAAGTAGAGAAAGAGAACATTTTGCTTTTTTAATAAAACTGGAGATACATTCTTTGGCTTATAATGGGCTTCTTTACACTTTAGGCAGTCTATGAATAACAGAAACCATTGCTATATGGTAAACGAAGGAAAAGCTAGAGATGATTCTCAAACCAGTATGTTTTGAAGGGAGGAGTGTTCTGAAAGATCTTTAAAACATTAACTAGATAACAAAGATATTATTCTTCATATAGCTTTTGTGAAGGTCGTTGCAAAGTAAATAGAGAAAAGGGTACCTGCCCAGAGAGCTACAAATAGGATCTAGAATTTCTAGACCACAGTCTTTCATTATTTTTTCTACTGAACAGTTCTGTGTTTATTTCTTATATATTGCTTTTTCCTGTCAACAGGAGGAGCATGTGAATGTTTATCAGAAATGGTAAATAGCTGAGTTACTAGACTTCTAATAAACTGAGTTTGTATGTTCTCTGGAGGGCTTTTGATCTGTAAGTNATAAAGGACAGAAATGGTATAGACCTAACAGAAGCAGAAAATATTAAGAAGAGGTGGCAAGAATACACAGGACTGTACAAAAAAGATCTTCATGACCCAGATAATCACGATGGTGTGATCCATCACCAAGAGCCAGACATCCTAGAATGTGAAGTCACGTGGACTTTAGGAAGCATCACAACAAAGCTAGTGGAGATGATGGAATTCCAGTTGAGCTATTTCAATTCCTGAAAGATGATGCTGTGAAAAAGTGCTGCACTTNGTGATCCATCACCAAGAGCCAGACATCCTAGAATGTGAAGTCACGTGGACTTTAGGAAGCATCATAACAAAGCTAGTGGAGATGATGGAATTCCAGTTGAGCTATTTCAATTCCTGAAAGATGATGCTGTGAAAAAGTGCTGCACTTAATATGCCAGCAAATTTGGAAAACTCTGCAGTGGCCACAGGACTGGAAAAGGTCAGTTTTCATTCCAATCCCAAAGAAAGGGAATGCCAAGAAATGCTCAAATTACAATTGCACTCATCTCACATGCTAATAAAGTAATGCTCAAAATTCTCCAAACCAGGCTTCAGCAGTACAGTGAACTTCCAGATGTTCAAGTTGGTTTTAGAAAAGGCAGAGGAACCAGAGATCAAATTGACAACATCTGCTGGATCATCAAAAAAACAAGAGAGTTCCAGAAAAACATCCATTCCTGCTTTATTGAAAAGACTCTGATGCTGGGAGGGATTGTGGGGCAGGAGGAGAAGGGGATGACAGAAGATGAGATGCTGTATGGCATCACCAACTCGATGGATGTGAGTTTGAGTGAACTCCGGGAGTTGGTGATGGACAGGGAGGCCTGGCATGCTGCAATTCATGGGGATGCAAAGAGTCGGACACGACTGAGCAACAGAACTAAACTGAACTGACTATGCCAAAGCCTTTGACTGTGTGGATCACAATAAACTGTGGAAAATTCTGAAAGAGATGGGAATACCAAACCACCTGACCTGCTTTTGAGAAACCTGTATGCAGGTCAGGAAGCAACAGTTAGAACTGGACATGGAACAACAGACTGGTTCCAGATAGGGAAAGGAGTACGTCAAGGCTGTATATTGTCACCCTGCTTATTTAACTTATATGTAGAGTACATCATTAGAAATCCTGGGCTGGATGAAGCACAAGCTGTAATCAAGATTACTGGGACAAATATCAATAACCTCAGATATGCAGATGACACCACCCTTATGGCAGAAAGTAAAGAGGAACTAAAAAGCCTCTTGATGAAAGTGAAAGAGGAGAGTGAAAAAGTTGGCTTAAAGCTCAATGTTCAGAAAATGAAGATCATGGCATCTGGTCCCATCACTCCATGGCAAATAGATGGGAAAACAGGGGAAACAGTGGGAGACTTTATATTTCTGGGGCCCAATTTCACTACAGATTGTGACTGCAGCCATGAAATTAAAAGAGGCTTTCTCCTTGGAAGTAAAGTTATAACCAACCTAGACAGCTTATTAAAAAGCAGAGACATTACTTTGCCAGCCAAGGTCTGTCTAATTAAAGCTATGTGTTTTCCAGTAGTCGTGTATGGATGTGAGAGTTGCAATATAAAGAAAACTGAGCACCGAAAAATTTATGCTTTTGAACTGTGGTGTTAGAGAAGACTCTTGAGAGTCCCTTGGACTACAAGCAGATCCAGCCAGTCCATCANGTAGTCGTGTATGGATGTGAGAGTTGCAATATAAAGAAAACTGAGCACCGAAAAATTTATGCTTTTGAACTGTGGTGTTAGAGAAGACTCTTGAGAGTCCCTTGGACTACAAGCAGATCCAGCTAGTCCATCATGAAGGAAATCAGTCCTGAATGTTCATTGGAAGGACTGATGTTGAAGCTGAAGCTCCAATACTTTGGCCACCTGATGCAAAGAGCTGACTCATTTGAATAGACTCTGATGCTGGGAAAGATTGAAGGCAGGAGGAGAAAGGGACGACAGAGGATGAGATGGTTGGATGGCATTGCCTTCTCAATGGACATGAGTTTGAGTAAACTACGGGAGTTGGTGATGGCCAGGGAGGCCTGGTGTGCTGCAGTCCAAGCCTTCGTAAAGAGTTGGACATGACTGAGCAACTTAACTGAATCAAACTGATAAATGGACTAAATATTCCAAGTGAATGATCAATAGAAATGATCAATAGAAATGATCAAACAAACCAAAAAAAAAAAAAAAACTACAAAAGCAACATAAGCAATCATATTCTCATTAAAAGAATATTTTAAAATTTAAAATCAAAGAAAAGTGAAAGTAAAGAGATGTATATACATATATAAATTTCTACTACATATTACATGTAAACATATACAGATTTTACAAAGAACCAAATTCTACATAATATATGTATTAAATTCTATATGTACATGTAAATTCTCTTATATATAGTTTATACATAATATA
Source organism: Neotragus pygmaeus (assembly GCA_006410875.1). Lineage (NCBI taxonomy): Eukaryota > Metazoa > Chordata > Mammalia > Artiodactyla > Bovidae > Neotragus > Neotragus pygmaeus. The sequence goes on along the minus strand of SJYV01031872.1, from coordinate 92,852 downwards.
TAATATGGGTTGTTATATATGTTGATATAATATAATGTATTCACAAGAATACTGAGTGACTGAACTGAACTGAATATAATGTATTGTGATTTGTTGTTTAGTTGCTGAGTCATATTCAACTCTTTGTGGCCCCATGGACTGTAGCTCCCCAGGATCCTCTGTCCATGGGATTTCCCAGGCAAGAATACTGGAGTCCATTGCTGTTTCCTTTTCCAGGGGATCTTCCTGACCCAGGATTTGAAACCACATCTCCAGGATCCCCTGCATTGGCAGGCAGGTTCCTTACTGTTGAGCCACCAGGTACATCATTAGTAAAGTGCATTAGAGATTTACTTGTGGGAACTACAGCTCCTCAGGTGCTATCAACCTTTATCACCATCCTAAATATAAGTTGTTTTCTTGGTGCCCCAAATGAATATATTCACTTGCTAAGGAAGGAACAAAAATGTCCTGGATGCTCAAAAAACATCACCCATACGCCAAGGGGCCTTTTTTTTTTTTTTTTTTAGCAGAAAGGAACAGACTGTGAGAGTTTACATGTGTCTGGCAGTAGGGAGAGGAGCAGTGCAGAGATGGAAAAGTGCTTTTATAATAGTTTTAACACTTTTTGTTTTGTGTAAATATTTGGATTTCTTTGGTTCAGTTTGCTCCCAGTTAAATTTTTTTTTACAGATCTGATAGTTATCAGTCTGTCCTAACTTTATATTCTTCTGGGATGTCATATGGGCTTCCCAGGTTGTGCTAATGGTAAAGAACCCTCCTGCCAATGCAAGGGATGTGAAAGACATGGGTTTGAGCCCTGGGCTGGGAAGATCCCCTGGAGAAGGAAATGGCAGCTCACTCCAGCATTCTTGCCTGAAGAATCCAGTGAACAGAGAAGCCTGCTATATTCCATAGGATCGCAGAGTCAGACATGACTGAATCAACTTACCACAGGGTGTCATACCCTTCTTCCTTCATAGGTATTTAATAGGAAATTGGAGAAGTTTCATCAGAGGCTTGTAGCCAGACTCCATTTTAAACTGGGAATTTCTGAATCAATGACTTTTAATCAGATACATAAGCAATGTGCAGTAGAGCTGATTAAAACATTAAAATACAATTTCCTTAAATAGAGTATTTCTGTTTTACTCTATATCTGTCACCGTATTATCACAGGCTATCAGATATGCTAGGAGATAATTCTTACTTCCAGAATTAAAATCTGACACCACTTAACACAACTCTCCAATACAGAGATTTACAAATTATTTTGGCACTCTCAATTATGGTTCCCATACCACCCCCAAGAATCCCATTGACAGAGGAGCCTGACAGGCTACAGTCCATGGGGTCGCAAGAGTTGGACATGACTTAGTGACTAAAACACCACCACCGTTCCTCAAAAAAGAAAATCTTATATTTCTTAGTACATTTGATTAATTGTAAAAGAAAGTCTTTTACAGACTATTTTACAAATAATTTTGGTAAAATACATTTTACAATATGTATTTTACAAAATAATTTTACAAAAATTATAAAGTCAGTTTTTAATTGCTGATTTCATCAAAGACCTTGGGAAATATAATTTGTGGTACTTTAATTCTCATTCCCAGATGTAAAACAGAGGTAGAGTTAGGTCTGTTTCTTTATTTGTCCATTTCTTTTGAGAATTTTCCTACATCATATAAGCTCTATCAATGTTGAAAAGACCCCATTTTAACCATGTGGAATACAAAGATTCATGTATAGTATATTAATTCTGTTTAGTAAAATTTACACCAACTTAATAAAAATAGAGGCATTTTTGACACTCTATATCAAAATAATTCTATGATATGACTCCATCAATGTACAGAATTACTTAAATCTGCTTCCTCCATGCTGTAAAGTGAATCATAAACTATCCCTCTGCTACTGATGTTTTACTAGATACATGACATTTTCTGTTCCCATAAAGAAATCCATTTTATAGGTTAGAAGTTAGTTGACAGTTATCTTTTCTCTTTTATTCACCATTTCAATTTTCTAAAAGTGTTTTTGATCATATACTCAACTCATTACAGTAGGTCCTCAGAAGGGTAATTCATGTACTTTGATCGATAAAAAGAGAGAAATGCAAAAGTAATGAGAGACAGAGTTACATTTTTATTTTATTGTTGTTTCCAAAAAAAATTGTGCAAAGAAATTTTACTTGAACCCAAGTTTTACAAAATGAACAAATACATTTTGTAAGTATTATCACTGGCATCATCACAAACGTAATAAATTTGTATTTCATATGTGTTTGGAGGAAATTTTATGACACTGTCTTTTTGTAAATGCACATTCCATTATTTACCTACATTTGTTGAGTACTTAATATGTATTAGCAAAGTGTGCTACATTATTTTGTCACATTTTGTTCTCACAATCTCTTTTATTTTACTTCTCCATTTAACAGAAAAAAATTGAGACTTGGAGAGCTTCAGTAACTGGCAAAAGTCATGTAACTATCAAAGGACAGAGTTAGACTCTGTTCTTCCAAAGGAGGCTTAATGCTACTAATGTCAGAAATTCATGCATTCTCAACCAGTTAAAAAATAAAGGTATCTACAGATAANGAGCCTTGACTAGACGGACCTTAGTCGGCAAAGTAATGTCTCTGCTTTTGAATATACTATCTAGATTGGTCATAACTTTTCTTCCAAGGACCAAGCATCTTCTAATTTTATGGCTGCAGTCACCATCTGCAGTGATTTTGGAGCCCAAAAATATAAAGTCTGACACTGTTTCCACTGTTTCCCCATCTATCTCCCATGAAGTGATAGGACTGGATGCCATGATCTTCGTTTTCTGAATGTTGAGCTTTAAGCCAACTTTTTCACTCTCCTCTTTCACTTTCATCAAGAGACTTTTTAGTTCCTCTTCACTTTCTGCCATGCATTATTTTGATCAAATTAAATAAAATTGATACCAAATCAAAAGTTTTGGTAGTAGGAAACACTACTTTCCAAAATGTCATTGATGATTTGTGAAAGCAAATAACATCAAATATAAGAAAAAAAATGCAAGGGTTAACCTGAATGAGGTTTTTAAGGCTACATTTGTCAGCCACATCAGTGGTCTAAAATAGTCCCCTCAAATTTTATTATTCAGTAGAATCACGTGAACAGCTGGCTAAAATGTAGATGACTATAAACCTCATCCCCAAGTTTTTGACTCAGTAAATCTGTCATGATGCCTTATAACTTGCATTTTTATCAGTTCTCCAGGGGATATTCAGAGAAGGCAATGGCACCCCACTCTAGTACTCTTGCCTGGAAAATCCCATGGACAGGGGAGCCTGGTAGGCTGCGGTCCATGGGGTCACGAAGAGTCGGACACGACTGAGTGACTTCCCTTTCACTTTTCACTTTCTTGCATTGGAGAAGGGAATCGCAACCCACTCCAGTGTTCTTGCCTGGAGAATCCCAGGGACGGGGGAGCCTTGTGGGCTGCTGTCTATGGGGTCACACAGAGTCGGACACGACTGAAGTGACTTAGCAGCAGCAGCAGCAGCCAGGGGATATTAGCTCAGAAACCACACTTTGAAAATCACTGGCTTAAACTACCTTACAAACTTACTAAAAGATAAACTCTTTCCAGAAACCAAGTAAATAAAACAAAACAAAAAAAACTCCCACTCTGTCCATGCTAAGACTAAGGAGGTGGTATTCAACTTATTGTTCACTGGTTGGTGTTAGAGTGTCCTTTTGCCTTGTATGGTATTTAGACCACTCTTAACAATGACACCACTGAAACAAAGGAGTTTTAGGGCAACACAGCTTTAGGACACGTATCCAATGATAGCGCAGTGTCCTGGATTATGCAGCTACTATCATGTGTGCGGGTGCTCCATGAGTCTCTACTGTGTTACTACTGAAAACAGAATTCCAGGATAAAATGAACAGAACTTTTAGAGTGTCATGAAGAATTACATAAAAATCAAAGCAATAGCACTTCAGAGAGTCTGATTATGGGGTGTTATTCTTGATTTGCTAGCTAGATGTACAGCTGAATCTTATAAAATCCAATTGCCAACATAGAGAAAAAGCCCTTAATTTCTCCCTCATAGCCTCTACTTTCCACTGACATTTTGCTCTTAAAATATGTCTTCCAACTTAATCTAGATGATTTTTACAACCACCATCATTTCTCTTCACACCCTTTTCAAGATTAAAGGGGCTATGAACAGAAATAGAAATGTAAGACTATGCTGTGTACTACTGACTGGAAAGTAGTTAGTGTGTGTGATTCACTATAAGGTAGAGCTTGATTGAGACAAATGAGACTCTGGCACATACAAGGTTTATTTCTTTCTTTTATTTACAGTTCTTGGTAAGCAGGCAACTGAGAAGACAGCTCCTAAAATGAACACAGTACATCATAGATAGCTATCATGACTGAGTCTACTCCAAAGGTAACATTTGTTTCCACTATTGCTCTTAATCCTAGTTTAAGCCACTTCTTTCACTGTACTTCCATTCACTGCAGTCTGTTAGAAGATAATACAATATCATTTTATTTTTCTAAACTCGAATTTTAAAGGTAATAAACTAAGGTATCTGTATTGAAAACAGTGATAGCATTCTCATCTATAAATTTTATATAGTAACATATACAAGTACTAAGATTTTCAAAATACGTAGTGCTTTTTCATCAAAAATGATGACAGAAGAGGAACATTAAAGTGACTGCTATACAATCCCCTGAGATATAACGGCACACAGTTATCAAGATGAACACCTTCGTCTGGGCTCACAAAATGTTAATACATATCTTCTGTGGTAGTTTAATTTCTAAATTTTATTCTGAATCTATTTTTTAAATTAATGTCTTGGTTGTTGTTATAAAATTAATGCCCGAAGTACAATCGGGGGAAAAAACTCATAACCAGAATTTGCATAGAAATAAAGGACTGAATGTGGTCTACATGTTATTCTGACTGTACAGAATTATTGAGCATATGATGTGCTAGAAGAACACTATAGTTTTACAAAACTCAGATGCTACCATGACTTTTACTCACAAAAGAAATGGTATCCTGCATGAGAAAATTAAAAGTATTGATTTAATAACCATGCCTAGATAATCATGAGTTTGGCACACTTTCTCTTTCTCTATGGTGTGACATTAAAAATAAAATCCAAGGACCTAAATGGAGTATCTTAATGTGTGGAAGTTAATGAAAATTCAAGATACTGAAATTGAGAATAAAATTTTCTTTGATGTATATGACAAAAAAACCCTTGATCATCAGCTCCTATCTAGTGAGCTTCTCCATTCCTTGGGAATAAGTGAAAAAATAAATCCATGAGCCTTGTGAAAAATACAAATAATAAAATCTCAGATGGTTTAAAACAAACAAAAGCAGACTAAGATTTCAGTCATTATTGAAATCATAAGAAGGAAATACAATATCATAAAATTTTAAAAAATAACTTTTTCATGAAAAGAAAAAAACAAAATTTACCTTCCAGTGATTTCCCATTAATAACAGAAAGTAAAATCTCTGCCATGATTCTAAACGAAGTTGTTATATCCAGCATGGCTGCTTATGTCCAAAGCAGTGGAAAGCAATACAGTAAAGGACTACTGGGGACTCATTTATCCCTTTGTATGTATGTGTTTTTTTGATATTCCACTTCATTTTTTAAATGATTGAGGATGCTTTCACAGTCACAGTGTAACAAGATAAAAAGTGGATGGGGAAATAAGGGCATGGAAAAATAAAGATTGGAAGATAATAGGAAGTAGGAAAAGATATAGAGACATACAAGATGATATAGATAATGGTAATCTATAATAGATACAGATACAGATATTGATAGAAGAAAGTGACAATGCACTCCAGTTTTCTTACCTGGAAAATCCCATGAGGTCACAGTCAGAAATGACTGATCATGCACCAACTATTACATTACAGTATAAACATAATAAACTCCTACAGTTACCAAAAGCAGGTAACAAATTTGCCTGTAGGCTTAAATTTTTTGAAAAAATTACATTTTCTAAAATTGTCAATATTATGCAACCAGTAATGATTAAAAGTAAATGAGTATATTTCAACCATAGTAATTTCTCATTTGTTTCTGATATTCTTCAGATTTCCCTATGGTCCTCCCCTGAAAGTTCCCAAATTCTACCTCGGCAACTGAAAGACAACAGTGGAATTTTAAGTCCTTCCAAGTACATCATGCAAAATGCCGGGCTGGATGAAGCACAAGCTGGCATCAAGATTGCTGGAAGAAATATCAAGAATCTCAGATATGCAGATGACACCACCCTTATGGCAGAAAGTGAAGAGGAACTAAAGAGCCTCTTGATGAAAGTGAAAGAGGAAAGTGAAAAAGTTGGCTTAAAACTCAACATTCAGAAAACTAAGATCATGGCATTCCGGTCCCATCACTTCATGGGAAATAGATGGGGAAACAATGGAAACAGTGATAAGCTTATTTTCTTGGGCTCAAAAATCACTACAGATGGTGACTGCAGCCATGAAATTAAAAGACTCCTCTTCCTTGGAAGAAAGACTATGACCAAACTAGACAGAATATTAAAAAGCAGAGACATTACTTTGCCAACAAAAGTCCATCTAGTTAAAGCTATGGTTTTTCCAGTAGTCATGTATGGATGTGAGAGTTGGATTATAAAGAAAGCTGAGCACTGAAGAATTGATGCTTTTGAACTGTGGTGCTGGAGAAGATTCTTGGAAGTCCCTTGGACTACAAGGAGATCCAACCAGTCCATTCTAAAGGAAATCAGTCCTGAATATTCATTGGAAAGAGTGATGCTGAAGCTGAAACTCCAATACTTTGACCATCTGAGCTGAAGAACTGACTCATCAGAAAAGACCCTGATACTGGAAAGACTGAAGACAGGAGAAGGGGATGACAGAGGATGAGAGGTTAGATGGTATCACCGACTCAATGCACATGAATTTGAGCGAGCCCCAGGAGTTGGTGAAGGACAGGGAAACCTGGCATGCTGCAGTCCATGGGGTCACAAAGAGTCAGACATGACTGAGTGACTGAACTGACTGATTTCCAAGGTAAAATACTGCTTATAGGGCTTCCCTTGTGGTTTAGTGGTAAAGAATCTACCTGCCAATACAGGAGATATGGGTTCAATCCCCAATCCAGGAAGATTCTCACTTGCTATGGAGCAGCTAAGCCTGTTTGCCACAACTATTGAGCCTGTGCTTTGGAGCCCAGGCATCAAAACCACTGAGCCCACGTGCCCTAAAGCCTGTGCTCCCAACAAGAGAAGCCACCGCAGTGAGCAGCCTGCACACCACAGCTAGAGAGTGGCTCTCACATGCCACAACTAGAGAAAGCCTGCACAGCAGTTAAGACCCTACACAGTCAGATGTGGGGTCTTAATTATATTTTTGATCTATGGAGGACCTTAATATATTGTTTTCTATACTTTTCTCATATCATCACTATTCATTCATGTGCATTTCAAGTTATCATTACTATCCAGAGGAAATCACAAATTATATTTAGTATATTTTTTCACAGGAAAGGAAAAGAACTGTCCATTTTGTATTAATAGTAAAAACAGAGAGCCAGATTAAAGATTGACTGCTAATGGGGTCAGGAGCCAGGGACTAAGCTGAGTAACACTGCTGCTTTTCCAGCTTTTATCTAAAGTACATGCTGGGAGGCTTTATCCACCCATTTAATCTCTTAAACTTTTAAATCTAATTTCTTCTTTTAAATCCTCTTTTCTTCTTTTGTTTTGTCCCCTAACCCTTGAAGTACTCTTAGATAAGCTCTTAGATTCAGTTGAAATAATCCCTATTGATTCTGGTATTTCTCATAAAGTTTGAGAGCATGAAAACAAACTTAGATCACAAGCTGAAATAAATGTCACTGATCTAATAAAAACAATAAATGCATTTAATATTTAAGCCAACAATAGATATTTTCAGCAGAAAGTATACATTCGCTAACAGCAAACCTCTGTAACGTTTACTAAATGTGTAGCTAATCTTTATATACCCCTACGTGGCAGGTGCCACCATCCCCATTTTACAAGTAAGGGAATAGATGAGAGATTGATTAAACAGTTTGTCCAAAGTCACATAACTAGTGAGGAATGTAGCTGTAATTCTAATTCTAACAATCTGCTGCAGTCCCTTCTGGAAGCTCTAAAGTGCATCTCCTAAGAGGAAACTCTTAAAAGTCTGATCACCCTCTTCCATAAGCAACTTCCTAACCTTTACTGTCTGCTTACTCATACACAGCTGCTCGTACTCCTTAGCAGTTTAACGTTACCAAATAAAGCATTTAACATTTACACAAAGGAGAACATTTTTGTTAGACATTACACAGGACTGGGTTCTGATAAATAGATTTTTATACTTGGAAATGGGAGAAGGGGACTGCTAATGAAAGCAACAGAATCATCACTTTGCCAACAAAGGTCCATAAGTCAAAGCTACAGTTTCTTCAGTAGTCATGTACAGATGTGAGAGTTGGACCAGAAAGAAGGCTGAGCGCCGAAGAACTGATGCTTTCAAACTGTGGTGCTGGAGAAGACTCTTGAGAGTCCCTTGGACAGCAAGGAGATCCAACCAATCAATTCTATAGGAAATTAACCCTTACTATTCATTGGAAGGACTGATGCTGAAGCTTTAATATTTTGGCCACCTGATGCGAAGAGCCAACTAACTGGAAAAGACCTTGATGCTGGGAAAGACTGAAGACAGGAGGAGGGGATGAGAGAGGATGAGATGGTTGGATGGCATCATTGATTCAATGGACATGAGTCTGAGAAAACTCCAGGTGATGGTGAAGGACAAGGAGGTCCGGTGCATGACAGTCCATAGTGTCATAAAGAGTTGGACATGACTGAGTGACTAAACAACGACGGAAGAAACATCAAGAGCAGGAAAAAGTAGCAGAAAGATAGAAGCAGACTCTGGAGTGGCAGCTGCGGAGCACGGCTCCAGCTTGCAGTGCCAGGAGAGGTACGACCAGACAATGGGAGCCCTGAATTTCAAGAAAGAACACAAGTGAGCGTCATAAAAGACTACGGAATCAGAGGGTGATACAAGACATGTGAGTTATTGCAGCAGTGATAAAAATTATTAGGGAAGGCTGAAGGCCAGAGGTAGAAAGACCAATTAGGAAGCTATTACAGTTACCCAAATTATTGGAAAAGAGAGTATGGGTCAGGTCAGTGACAATGTTAAGAGAAATGAAGAAATGAATGCAAGAGAAACTGTAGACCTAGAACTGACATTTCTTGGTAGTTTCTTAGACTTGGTTTCTGAAACAGAGAAAAGAAAATTAAAAATTAATTCTACAATGCCAAGCTAGTTGGTTGAAAAAAATATGGAGCCATAAACCCAGCAAAAGACATAAAAGAAAATGCTTATCAGTAATACAAGTTTGATTGTGGACATGACTAATATGAGATGGTAAGACAAAATCTATGTAAAGTTACTTATTAAATATTTATTGAGTATTGAACTCTATAGAGATTGAAGGGGTAGATGTATACTTTAGAGTTGTCAATACAGACGATAGTTGAAACTGACAATAAATGACACAGCAGAGAAAAAGGAAAAGAAAACAACATAGAAAAGGAAACCTGAGAAGTGATTCTCAAATATATACATTTATAAGTAAAAGGAGTTAGGAAAGAAATGTCAAAGGGTTAGCACAATCAAACAGACACATAAGAATAAATTTTCATAAAGATTTATAAAATTGAGTTTCTGTAACATGGTCCTTAATTTCCAGAATATCCATAGGGGTTCTGTTTCCACAGTAGCCTGACTATGCTCTACTATGGATATTACAGAAGCTATGTGAAATCATGGCTCTAATCACATAAATAGTGATTTTTTAAAATGAAGTCAATAAAGCTATCTTGTGAACTATTTAAAAAGAAGATAGTGAGGTAGAAAAATATGTGAAATGAGAAGAAACTACCTAATTTTATAACTAGGTTACTTTTAAAAGAGAGATTCCAGAAGTGTATAAAAGTTATGTTGCCAGGCAGTGAACAGGCAGTGAGAAAATGTGAATATGGAATGTACACTTATGGAAGTGAAAGCAAAGAGTAGGTTTACTGAGAGATATGACATGGTAAAATATAACATTATAAACATTTATTATACTGTTATTTACTTTAATTTCTTTTGGTAGCCAGCATGTGAATTCTGGTCTGTGTTTGTGGGATATCCCACATTGTACACATTTTGGTGGGGACTTGAAAAACAGGAAAGATGAGACATATTCCCTTAAGCCCCACCCTAGCAGCTAGGGTGAGAACACAGGACTGGGGTTTGTCCTTGCACACACTTTTCCCCACAATTAATTAGGGACTGTGCCACACAGACAAGTAGAGAGAACCATGTCTCTGAGGAACACCTGCAACATTCTATTTCTAGAAGCCACAGAACCAAGTGCCAGAATCAGCAGCTAGTGTACAGCAGAGGTGATAACCGCACTTCTCAGGCCACTTCTAAAACGATTTGGGTGGAGTCCTGGCTGTGCTGTTCATTTTGGTTCTTTTCTGACTTTTGACTCTGCTTTTGTAGCCTTCCAGTTTGGAGAACTACTTGATATGCATTAAATATATAACTTAGCTGTATCAATCAGATAGAATTTATTTCTGTTTCTTACAGCTTAGAATACTGTATGACATAAATGTCGTATGTCATAAGAGTACGACAAAAGATCAAGGAATTTTGCCCCTAGGAATTTTAGACCTCTTTCTTGAGAATATTTGAAAAGCTTCAGTATGGTAATAGGCTGGATAAGAATGCAAGTGGAAAAAAAAGGGATTAATTTTATGGAGTAATGAAAATCCACAAGGACTTAAGAAGCTTGAGAAAATAGAGTAGGTTCATAAAAACAAAAGAGATTAGAGGACAATTTAACAGTTCAGTGTAGCAGGAGTCAGAAGTTAGGATTCCATGCTTTCCATGCAACTACAAGGAGCCAACCTGACCTTGCCACGAGCTGCACAACTCAAGGAGTGGTTGCCACATGAACAGAAAAGAGGGTCCATATCTCTGTGTTAGTGCCATCGCCTCCCATTTAAATCTTGAGACAGCATTTCCTCAGCATCTGGATTCTAATACAGCTTGTGGTTCTCCCTGACTGACTCGATACCACCTGATTTACTTTATATTCCTTTTAAATGTTTATATCTAAGTAACACTTACATATAGCAAAAACTGAAAAAGAAATGAAAAGCATACAGTGAAAAACAGTTTTCTGCTTCAATCTTCCACAGCTTTAGTCTTGTTCTCCAGAGGGAAATATCTCTACTTCTAGTTTTAATTCTTCTCAAGTAAATTAAAAAGAAAAGACCTTGAAAATCTCCCACTTTGTACACTGAATGCAAAAGTAGGAAGTCAAGAAACACCTGGAGTAACAGGCAAATTTGGCCTTGGAATACAGAATGAAGCAGGGCAAAGACTAATAGAGTTTTACCAAGAAAATGCACTGGTCATAGCAAACACCCTCTTCCAACAACACAAGAGAAGACTCTACACATGGACATCACCAGAAGGTCAACACCAAAATCAGACTGACTATTTTCTTTGCAGCCACAGAAGGAGAACCTCTATACAGTCAACAAAAATAAGACCAGGAGCTGACTGTGGCTCAGATCATGAACATCCCATTACCAAATTCAGACTTAAATTGAAGAAAGTGCAGAAAATCACTAGACCATTCAGGGATGACCTAAATAAAATCCCTTATGATTATCCAGTGGAAGTGAGAAATAGATTTAAGGGCCTAGATCTGATAGATAGAGTGCNGGGAATGATGCTAAAGCTGAAACTCCAGTACTTTGGCCACCTCATGTGAAGAGTTGACTCACTGGAAAAGACTCTGATGCTGGGAGGGATTGGGGGCAGGAGGAGAAAGGGACAACAGAGGACGAGATGGCTGGATGGCATCACTGACTCGATGAATGAGAGTCTGAGTGAACTCCGGGAGTTGGTGATGGACAGAGAGGCCTGGTGTGCTGTGATTCATAGGGTCGCAAAGAGTTGGACACGACTGAGTGACTGAACTGAACTGAATTTCTCCCCATGATGTCATGACTTCCTTGGAGGAAATAACATGGGTACTTACAGTGAATGCCAGTTGGGTATAGGAAAATTTGGGCTTTTCTGACTTAGCTTCAAAATAAAACTGGGGAAACAAATGATTATTGACCATCCTCTATTGTGCAGGCACTATGCTGAGATATTCCTGAGATATGATCTCATTGTAGTCTTACAAGGTCCTATCAGGGACATATTATTTTTGTTTCATAAATGAAGAAAACTGACAGAACTAAGACTCAAAGAGGTTATTTGGCCCAATATCAGAATATGGTTCAGCTGAGGTTCAGACTTCTCCGATTCTGTATCCATTTTCATTCCTCTGAAAGAGCTTAGGTGAGATTCACTACATTTAGTAGGTGAATTAGGAATGCTTTTAGGCATCAAAAAAATAAAAACAAAAAACAAGTATGTTATACTCTCTTTGGATATCCAGCATAAAGAGATTCTAAAGAGACATTAGAACTCCAATTTCCATATAAAATAGGGCCAAAGAGCTTTAAATGCGAGCACAGTTTTAAGAAAATTCCATGTGAAGAAAAAACAGACTGATATTACATTACATTTCCTTGTACAAAGTAAGGTCAAACAAAATTCACAAATTTAGTCCATGGCCTACAAGTGAAACTTTATGAGTAATTAAGAGACCCAGAAGACTTTGAAGAACCCAGATACATTGGGATAGCAGAGAGTTACATAAGGCCTCTGCTGCATAACCATCACTAGCTTGTAAATGTGAGTCTTACCCTGCATGTTTCCATCTGTCTGTGCCAATTTCAAGATGAACATCTTACCCATCTAACTCATCCTTTCATCTTCCAACTGTTTGATTTTCTTTGTAAAGATGAAGTAATAAGGTGATATTTTATGTTGTCTTTTGCCTTTCATGGCCTCAAAAAAATAGCTCAGTTTGTTCAAATTTTCCATATCTTGAAGGAAAGTCTAACAAGGCTTTTGTTGTGGATGGATTTCCTTTTCACAGATGGCTGGCTTGCTTACCAGCTGTAGTTTGATAGTTATTACAGTTAATTTACCTAGAAAATGAAGGCTTTACTCTGCAGCACAAGGGTATTTTACATTTAGCTGAAAAATCCAATGCCCTTCTAATTGCACTGGCACACTCAGACTGCCATGCCTGACCTTACTTATAAATCTCTGACTCAGAAGCGTAGGCAGTACCCTGGGTTTAGAAACCCCAACACAACGCACTTGCAATGAGGAGTCATATTAAGAGCTTTGTTTCTTCATAATAATAGTTGGAAGGTTACAGGCTGAGTTCAGATCTTTGGAATAGAAATCAGAACACCAAACGCTGACTAATTACCAGAAAGAGAATAATTTGTAATCTATTTTATTATATGGCAAAATCCCCCCATATCTTCATAGCTTGCATTCAAGAAGCCTTAAGTCCCTTGCCTCGAGGAGCTTAGGGTACCATGGCGAGAGTCACGTGATAAAAGTGAGCTCAGTTATTGTTTTACCTTGCTCAGTTTTCAGTCAAATAAAAATTTTGTTTCTGTCATTACTATGATGCAACTGTAATAATACAGTATATTGTCAGGACTGTCAATGAAAGTAGATGAAGAAGCTGTCGAAACTGAATGTTTGGAGGCACATCAAGAAAACCCCATGACTCAAAACAAATTTCCCACCCAGATGGTATGCTGTACCTTAAGAATGTCATTAACTTGTGTGGGCTTTCTTTTGTTTGAAATGTCTTTATATTCCCAGGGCGAACCACATGTTTAAAATATTAATGTGATGCTAGATCTTTTCAGATTGCCTTTTTCCTAATAGGAGAAACTCAGAGTTAGTAGTCTTTTATACTCACATGGAAATAAATTTGTGTGTAATTATTAAGTGAAAAAGATAAACAGAAAACTACATGTATATACATATGTATGTGTATCTGTGTATGATCACAACTATGTAAGACAATAACAGAAACAGATTGGAAGGAAATATAACAAAATAGTAGCAATCATTGTTACCAGTTTAGATTCTATATTCATGGATTCTGTATTTTCCAAATGCTCTATATATTTTTTAACTAAATTTTAAATTAACAGAGGGCTCTTGATAAAAATAGTATGCATTTCACATTGTCGAAAAAGGTAAAGTGAAACCCTGGCACTAAGAACTGGCTCTTAATGCACTCTTGTTCCTCCTCTTACAAACTGCCTGGCTGGTTCTCTGACAGCTGTTAGCGTCCAAGATGTCCTCCCACTTGAACTGCAATTTTGTCAGCAGTGTGTCCCCTGACCTTGGCCAGCTCTTATGCTCTGCAGAGTTACGTGAAGACTGCTCTATCCCTCCCCACCCAAGTCTGTGGGTGCTTAGTTTCCACATGGAACTATCACAGTCCTCTTTAAGGATGAAGCAAGTTTTGTTGTATCATCCTGTCCTTTTACTTAAGAAATGATTTTCCCAAGGAGAGGTATTTGAATATCTTTCTGCAAACATCAATCCACTCTTCTCTAGGAGATTCATCTGTGGAATTTTGTATACCCCATCTGGAAATTTCCCCTTAACACATTATGGCATTGTTCTTTTCCACAATAATATGTGATTCTGAAATCATACATCAGCATGATTTTTTATTTTGTTCCTTCAGCTTTTTTTCACTAAGGGAAATAGACGTTAAGTTTCTCTTATTAGAGGGTTTCCCAGATGGCACAATGGTAAAGAATCTGCCTGCCAGTGCAGAAGACACAGGATTCATGGGTTCGATCCTTGGGTCAGGAAGATCCCCTGGAGTAGGAAATGACAACCCACTCTAGCATTCTTGCCTGGAAGATTCAATGGACAAAGGAGCCTGGCAGACTACCATCCATGGGGTCACAAATAGTCAAACACGAATGAGCGACTGAGAAGACACACACATCTCTTACTAGGGGCATTAAGTGTAAGTCAATTACAGTCTCATAAAATACTGTGTTCCATGCCGGGTTGTTTCCCAAACTAGTGAGCTACTTTTGTTCCATCCATCTGCCTATAAATTGGTTAAACATTAACAATAAATTAAAAATAAAAGGTGAGGTCATGGACTAGTAAGGCAAATTCCTTAAAATCCTTAATCTACAAATCAAAGAAGTCTGTTCAGAATTGAATGTCAATAAAATCTTTGAATACCATGCCTTGTTAGAAAGTCATTGTTAGCCAGTGAAACCACATAAATTAGGTATTTAAATCAAGGAACTTCTTGATTTAGATTTAAAAGGAGAAGAAGAAAAAAATATGTGAATGGCTATGATTTAAAAGAAATCATACTGGGCATGGATTAAGATTTGTCACATCTCTCCTGAAGGCTCATAAAGTAACTGATGAGTAATATACTTAGCAATTTTCAGAAACCTTGAGGGTGTAAAATACCAATATAACCAAAAATCTTATTTTCAGGGAGAATATATATTTCTTTGAAGATTTCATTAAAATTAGGAGAGCAAAGGTGAACTGTATTAAAGTAAGACTATGAATTTAAAAGTAGGCATTGTCATCTGGAGTTTGCGGTCAGCATCTCAATTTCTCATCTGATTTGTATTAGTCTTCTCAGATATCGAAAGATTGTGAGGTTAGCTGGGCTATGTCTTGCAGTTGCTCTGCTTTACTAAGGAGGTTGGTGCAGGGAAGCTGAGAGCGGCTTCAGGTCCTTTGGGTAAAATCGATCCACTGGTTTCATACCACATTATCCTCTTTCAAAGCTGAGTAATGGATTTGCAAGTGGATTTAAGAAAGTTAAGAGGAAACAGAATAATTCCTCATTGTGATTTATTATGTCTTTCTCTATTAACATATCTCGGGAAATATTAAGCATTGTACTTATTTTCACTAATGGCTGGAAATGTTTGCTGATTTTCAGAAGTAAAGCTACTTCTATGTCCATTTTATGACATAGTTTCTACTCACAGTTAAATATTTATGAATATTTTAATGGTATGATCTTAACACTGGCAAATATACTTAATAGAAGATAAAAAATACTCTATGTAAATTAGACACCAAAATGATGATATTGGACTTTGAAATATACCCTCGATTTAAATGTAGTTTCTGTGTTATTCCCTATGATGATACATGAAGGCTAACAGGTGGTATCAGTTCTCAGGAATAATTGATAAGGGTGATATTTGTTTTTCCTTTTTGATTTTAATGGGGATATTGGATTATTTTTTAATTATTTTCCCTTTTGTTATATAAAACTTTCCTGCTTTGAAATAACTACACAACTCGGCATGGCTAGATGAACAGTAAAGGATGCAGGGAATCAGTTACTCATTTTATTCTTGTTATACCTAATAATTGCTTTGAATTCTTCATACTTTCACAGTTTTCCTCTGGTTTGATTGTTCAAGAATCAAGTAACTACTATCGAGATCTATATGGTATCTATCTCCCTTTACTGACTTTGCCCCCAAATCAAATTGGTGTTTAAAAGCGGGTGTTATCTATTATGTATGCCTCTTCCCTTCACTGAAATCACTTCTTATGTTCCTGGGTAACATAAATTAAGATTAAGACCTGCAGGACACAGTGGTTATCATGGCCAAGTCTGACCCAAAAAAGCAAGATGCTTCCAAAAGATTTCATATGCTTCTAAATTAATGTAAGGAATCAAGTTTTCTCCTGCCAACTGTAACTTCCCCCTGTCTCAGCATCATATCATAAACATCCATATCCATAGACAAGTAGGGGAAAAGTGAAGAAGAACCTAGCAGTAGGAAGAAAATGATTCATCAGGCTTGCATTCTATTTTTTCCTTACATGGGAATGGGGAAACACCCCCAGAAAAGAAGGGAGATGACCTTTTCAAATTCCCTTCTAAGCATGTCAATGACAGGACTCCAGTCCAAAATACTAGTAGTATTTCCTAAAATGTTTATGGATAGAATGCTTCTAGCAGGATGTACCAGTTCTGTATAGGATTACCTGTGGAAAAATACAAATAAATATAATAATAAAGAAAACCCTGGAATCTATGAATAAAGGGAAATAATATGTAAGCTACATAATAAATATACATATATATAGACAGAAGGACCATAATTGAACAGTCCACTCTGTATATATGATGTAACCACACACATGACTCTGAGAAGTCATATGCTAAATCTTGGCCAGATCATGCAACTGAGAAGGGACCTGTGGAGTGACTGCCAGTCCTCTTCATGCTTCACTCTTCTTTGAGATTACTGTATCCCACTGCTGCTAAGTCACTTCAGTCATGTCCGACTCTGTGCCACCCCACAGACGGCAGCCCACCAGGCTCCCCCGTCCCTGGGATTCTCCAGGCGAGAACACTGGGGTGGGTACTGTATCCTGCAGTTATTGTAAAGCTGACACAAAATTATAATCTCTTACTGTCAAGAGTTTGATTTAAAATCAGATCTGTTGTTATCTCATCAAGAGATAACTCATGGCTTTCCCTTTTCATCCTGAGAGGTCTCTGATCCTATATTGTCCATGTGAGTTTTTTTATGATTCTCAACACTCACCCATGAACCCTCAATTCATCCAACTAAAATTATGGAATTTACCACACATTCTGGAAGCCTACTTTAAAACCCCCAATCCCCAATTTCTGGATTTTTATTTACTAGAGCCTGAAAAACATGTATCTTTGCATTTTACCAACAAACCTACATTTGTTGAGAATTCTGGCTAAGCTAAGGTCCTAGACTATGTCTGTTTATATATACAGATACTCTAATGCAATCAGAACAAAGAAGAAAACAGTCATCCAAACTTTTTTGCCTTTCATTGCACTCTTCCACTGAAAGAAAGACAAATCTCTCTGTCCCTAGCATTTCTACCTTTATTTTTTTTTTTTTACATGTATAGCTGATTTACTTTGCTGTATAGCAAGAAACTAAAACAACAGCAATCCAATAAAAATTAATAAAAAGTAAACAAATAAAAAATTTAAAACATACATGGAGTAGAACATATAACTGCCCTGTTGAAATCCTCTAACAGCTTTCCATTACATTTATTTTTTTTTAATTTATTTATTTATTTATTTTTTAATTTAACTTTACAATACTCTATTAGAGTTTGATGCAATTAATATTCTAACTGATAATTTTATACCAGAGGTAAGCTTAGTAAATCAAATATTAGTCATTTTGAATGTTAATAGGATACTGATACATTCAAATTTAGATAATTATTCATAAAGCATTTTTTTCCTACTATGTGGCAGACGTAGTACTATGCTCAAAGCTATGACAAATACAAAATACTATCATGATTCTTTCTTGGAAAAGTATTTAATATACAGAAAGAGTAAATCCAATAGCTGAGTTATTAAAATAAGATGTGACAAATGTTAGATTAAGTGTTGAGTACTATGGAAACACAGAGAAAGAATTGATGACCTGGAAAGAGGAGTCAACAAGATTCCTCTGAAAGGGTGGCTATTGGTCTGAGACTTGAAGACCAAAGAGGAAGTCAGGTCATCATGTGTGGAGGATAGAGCATGTGTACAGGAAGAGCAGGAAAGATGGCGCTTGTTCAGAAACAGTAAAGGAGTATATGGAGTGGATTGGAAGACAAAGGATGTGTTGGACTATCCTCCTGCGGGATACCATTTTAGCAGCTATCTCTGTAGCTCTGGCTTGAGATTTTGATGGGCTCAATTAAAGCAGTGGCAGATAATTTTAAAAAGAAAAAAAAAAGAAAAACAGGAGATACTCAGTAGATGTATTGAGTATGATATGGAAGTAAAGTGAAAGTCATGTCTGATTCTTTGAAACCCCATGGACTATACAGTCTATGGAATTCTCCAGGCCAGAATACTGGAGTGGGTAGCCTTTCACTTCTCCAGGGGATCTTCCCAACCCAGAGATCAAAGCCAGGTCCCTCACATTGCAGGTAGATTCTTTACCAGCTGAGCCATAAGGGAAGCCCAAGAGTACTGGAGTGGGTACCCTATTCCTTCTCTAGGGGATCTTCCTGATCCAGGAATCAAACTGGGGTCTCCTGCATTGCAGGAGGATTCTTTACCAGCTGAGCTACCAGGGAAGCTTGAGTATGATATGAGTAAAAAATAATGGAATGATATCTATACAGTGGAATTGTTAGTCGTAAAAAATAATGAAATAATGCCATTTGCGTCATCATACTAAGATTATCATACTAAGTAAGCAAAAGAAAGACAAATATCATATAATATGTGGAATCTTTAAAAAATTATAAAAATGAACTTATTTGCAAAACAGAAGCATACTCACAGACTTTGAAAACAAACTTATGGTTACCAAAGGGGAGAGGTATGTGTTAGTCACTCAGTTGTGTCTGACTCTTTGCAGCTCCATGGACTGTAGTATGCCAGGCTCCTCTCTCCATGGAATTCTCCAGGAAATACTGAAGTGAGTAGCCATTCCCTTTTCCAGGGATCTTCCCAACCCAGAAATTAAACCCAGGTCTCCTGCACTGCAGGCAGATTCTTTATCATCTGAGCTATCAGGGAAACCCAAAGGGGAGAGGTGAGGGAAGGATAAATTTGGAGATTGGGATTAAAATATACACACTACTCTATATTAAATATATAATCACAAGGACCTACTGTACAGCACAAGGAACTCTACTCAATACTTTGTGATAACGTATATGGGAAAATAACCTTGAAAAAATATATGCATGTGTATAACTGAAACACTTTGCTACATACCTAAAACACCAAACTATAAACTGTATACTCCAATGTGAAATAAAAACCTTTAAAATGAATCAAAGAATATTTAAGAACAGAACATAAAGGAGGATTTGTAGGAATAGCAGGCCTCTAGGTCTTTGTGTTTAAACAATCTGGTGATGTGATCAGCTTAAGGATTACAGGATGAAAAGCTGGTGTTTCGAGAGGCAGGCACACATCACTACTTCAACCCACTGAATTCCTCCCAGTTCTTGCAACAAACTAAAATTTCATATGCCTCATGCTATTCCCTCTGTCTGGGATGCATTATTGCACTTGACCCTTCTCAACAAACTTCCGCAAGGTTTTCAGACACAGACCAAATATTATCTTGCAAATATTTCACAGGAGAGTAAGCATTTTATTGTTTATGTGTCTTCCTCTATTACATACCTTTCTCACGTTATCACCATCATTTCTTAGCTTTTCTTCTTTCTCCACTCAGACGGTAAGGTCTCCAGGGCAGAAGCCATGCTCATTCCTTTAAACTTTGCACTTACCACAAAATAAGCACATGAGCATTCGTTTTTGGTTTTAGAGTTTGTTATACTTTTTTTTTTTTAATTTAAATTTATTTATTTTAACTGGAGGCTAATTACTTTAAATATTGTACTGGTTCTGCGACACATCAACATGAATCCGCCACGGGCATACACGTGTTCCCCATACTGAACGCCCCCCCCACCTCCCTCCCTGTACCATCCCTCTGGGTCATCCCAGTGCACCAGCCCCAAGTATCCTGTATCAAACCTGCACTGGCGATTCATTTCTTGTATGATATTATACATGTTTCCATGACATTCCCCCAAATCATCTCACCTTCTCCCTTTCCCTCTAATGTCAAGAATACTAAAGTTGATTAACTTCAAATTATGTCTTATGTAATCAGAAAATTCTACATACATCCTAAGAATCAGATATAGGCATGGTTATTCATCTTTGCCTATAAATGTGTCACATGTTTTCTTGCATGCATGTAAGAATACAGTTGATACACATTTACATACATTCACTAGCTAGGATAAAAACTGTACTAAGTAATACTACCAGTAATAATAATTCATTTGCTGTTTCTCCGAATGCCCCAAATATTTGCAAAGACAATTAGTTGCTGCTATTGGCGAAAGGTATATGAATTTTTATAATTCTATTCAGTCAGTGAATCATGAATCAGTGAATTTGTCACTTGCTATTTTCTAGCTTGGTTGCTTTCATGCACCATCATTCCACCAATGTCAAGTGTTAATGCAATTGACTGGTGGTATTGATATATATGAAATAAACTTGCTCTATTTTCAGTAGACCACGGTTTTAAGAACTAAATTGCCAATCTTTTTGATCGAAACAGTTTTAATTTTCTTACTTTCTTAAAGTGTCCCTTTAGTTGACTATCTTTCTAAGTTATCTCACTAGGAACATGGTGTCTTTATTTTTTAATGGGCTCTGTTTCTTTTAACTACTTTCCAAAACTTTCAATAAAGTATAAAAACCCCATAGTGGACAAAAACTTTGCAATTTTTCACTGAGTTCAATATCAAATAAATCAAATTTTGAGGTCAGTCCTAAGGGCTACATGATGTATCCACAATGTAACAAAGTAATAAATGAAGCAAAAATATCAGCAGATCACAGAATTATACGCCTGGAGAACTAGAGAAAGGAGAACTTTACCTGAAATGCATATAACTGGAATATGAGCTTTAATCACCACGTTTATGTTAATTTCCACTGGAGATGGCCACCTAGGCTGCAAGTATTTCCCCACTCATACCTGCTCACAAAAGACTTGTGTTTTGAAACAATCAACTCATGGCTGCTGTTTTTGATTCCTTTATTTTTCTAAAAGGCGCTTCTTTTAGTGTTTGGGGGTCTTTACTGTTTAAACATTCTGTCAAAAAAGATTTTTTCAGAAAAGAAGTCAGCAGATACTCTGCAATTGCTCCCTCACTCATTTGAAAGTTAACACGATTCTTGGGGATTTCCAACACTCTCAAGCACTATTACTGCTGAGTACACCAAATAATATTCCCTTTTTACTGAGTTTCAATCTGAAAGAGAAATCTTAGATTTTAACATGTGATGTGCACTTGTACTGAAAATTTTTCTTTAAAACATCACTCAAACTTTAAAATGATAAATTGCTGGAAACCACTCCAGCGATGCTGTTTTGAAGTAACCAAGGATTTCAGTGCATAAAAATGTTGGAAATTTTCATTATGAGGCCTGGTGTGTCTTCAAGTAGTTTTCCCTAGTGAAGCAGGATATTAGTGTGTTTAAAGGATTTTAACATGATGTAATTTCCTAAGGGAGTCCCAAATAATCATAACTGACCTTAAACCAAAAAGCAAATTTCCAAAGGCAGGTGTATATTATGGTGCATCTCTCAGATTTGCTGCTGCTGCTAAGTCACTTCAGTCGTATCCAACTCTGTGTGACCCCATAGACGGCAGCTTACCAGGCTCCGCCATCCCTGGGATTCTCCAGGCAAGAACACTGAAGTGGGTTGCCATTTCCTTCTCCAATGCATGGAAGTGAAAAGTGAAAGTAAAGTTGCTCAGTCTTATCTGACTCTTAGCGACCCCATGGACTGCAGCCCACCAGGCTCCTCCATCCATAGGATTCTCCAGGCAAGAGTACTGGAGTGGGGTGCCATTGCCTTCTCCACTCTCAGATTTAGGCCTGTCCAATCAAAGTTACAGCCTGGATGTTTTGGGTGCCTCTGAAAGGCAGTGACCTTTGAGGATGTCACCATGATAACATCAGGCTTCCCTTTATAATGGATACCTCAAGGATGCTTCCAGAATGAAAAGTCATATTCTTGAAAAGACTTTATTTTTCCCCCTAGCAATGCCAGTCAGTTAGCATTAAGTTATTGTTAGACCAAAAAAAAAACAAACAAACAAACTGGTAAATGGACAGCCAGTTTTACTTATCTAGGAATAAGAAGGAAAATAACTTTTCCTATAACATACCAGAAGCCACGTGAAGCACTTTAAATATTTAATCCTACCAAGAATCCTAGAAAGAAGCCATCATTACTTCTATTTCTCATATGGAAATTCCAAATCATAGAAATGCGTGTTCAGTTGCTCAAGTGTGTCTGACTCTTTGCAACCCCATGAATTGTAATCCACCAGGCTCCTCTGTCCATGGAAATTCCCAGGCAAGAATACTGGAATGTGTTGCCATATCCTTACACCAGGAGAATCTTTCCACCTCATGGTTTGAACCTGTATCTCTTGTGGTCTCCTGCATTGGCAGATGGATTCTTTACCACTGTATCACCTGGGAAGCAACAATATTCTAAAAATTATAATTGCTTTCTTTATATACTGTTTCACTTTCTTGTTTTGTGTTCATTCTTTAAATACTCTAAATAAATGGATATCCTTCAAAGAATTCACAGCTGTTCACGTTACTCATCTACTATAATCATTTACTGCTTTTCATAAAAGGATGAAGACCAAACTCTTAACATGATCCTAAAGCTCTCTCTACCATCTCTCCATTCCTGTCTTCTTTCTAATTTCCAGATAACACCTTCTGCTTCCAATTCTCCCAGTGTGCTGGCTCCTTCCTACATTAGGGAGTATATGCTGTCCTTTACATTCGGGAAGATCTCTCCCATCATCTCCACTCCCAATTCAACAAGCTAATTTTTATTCATTGTTAATTATTGGAATAAGTAGTACTTCTTCAAGGTAGTTTGAAAATACAATTTCTGTAAGATGACTGAAATTAATACTTTGATAAAATGAGATCACATACTAAACCTTGTTATATATCATAAAACAAGAATACCCTAAATAATCCCCTATTTAGTCTCCAGAGTATGTATTCCCATTGCAATTAATTTTTTAAATCATATACTGTTCATGTCACCTGAAACCATAAGGTTTATTAAAAGGGCCTGAGCTGTCTGCTTCATATACTGCTGTACCCACATGACCTAGAAGAGTGTTTGGCACATAGTAGGTGCTCAGTAAATATTTGTTAAATGACCATTCCACAGAACTAGTTTCCCATTTCATTGTTAAAAAAAAAAATTTTTTTTTTACATGAGTTTACTCTGAGTTAAATTATTCAAAGATTTTTTTTTCTTCAATTTTCTTCTATATCTTAAAAGCACTTAGGTGTCTTTCAGCGAAATTGGGGATTCACAAAGTTGTAATGTGCTAAAAAATAAAAGATTATTTCTCAATCTTGAGGCTCCAGATTGCATCTGCATCTGTATATATTAATAATGATTATACAATTTAACTGACATGCAATATCATTTTGCTTCTTGGCACTCTTATTTAATGTACATTTGTTGGTTATGATAAATAGGTACTTTGGGGGGGTAAAAGGAAATTTGAGGTTGAGTAAAAAGAAATCCATCTACTAAAAACAGAGCCTGATATTCATTCCACTACTAAAATTTTAGGAGATATAAATAACAATGAAACACATGTATTCGAGTTTCCATATGAAAGGACAGCACACTTCCTGCTTTGACAGTCTCTGTCTTGTGTGACCCCTTTGCCGTACTAAACACAGTTGTTAAGTGTTTCTTAAATCTCCCGTGAGTTTCAGTGACATCGAGCTTTTCCTCCTAATCGTCCTCCTTTTTCACTAATTGTTCCCATCACTCAATTCTGGCTTCTCTTCAACTGTGTTCCTTAATCAAGCATATATTAAAAGGTCACTATGTATATTGTGCTGAACTGCGCACTGGAAATACGAGGAGAAAGGCAAACATAATCCTTATCCCCACATAAATCTTACTCTTTTCATCTCCCTAAATTCCTTGAAGAGGATCAACATAATTTTTGCAGACATCAGTATGTCAGTAACTCCAAAATCTCTATGCAAAAGACTGCTTTCCTAAGCTCAAGGTTCACACAACTACCTGTGTAATGGGTTAACCATGTATAGTCTCACAAACATCTCAGACTCAGCATGCCAAACTGAACTTATCATTCTTCTCCTAAAGCATATTCATACTCTCATTTCTAACTGGATAATGGTTCCTAGCTCCCAATCTCCCAATCAAGAAACATGAAATTCATTCTGACTTTCCCTCTCCTTTATTCTTCAAATGCAACTTATCCTCAAGTTCTACCTATCTGGTTAACCTCTCGTTGAAGACTTTCTCACTGTCACTGATCTAATACAATATTTACCTAATAACTGGTCTCTTTTTCATTCATCTCTAGTCCACTTATCACACTGCTACCAAGTGGTATTTCTAAAAATTCAAACACAACCCAAAACCCACTGATTGCTTTACATTTGCTAAGCTTTGTAGCAGCTTATGTTCTGATCTGATCACAAGTTTCCTCTCCAACTTCCAACTCTTTATCTATCACATTATATAAAGTTATCTCAATGAGTTAACACGGTAGATTTCTGTACTTTATAATGTCTTCCCTCTGTCAGAAATACCTTTCCCACCTTTCCCACCTATCAAATTTAACCACTAGATTTCCAAAAAGACAGCATTTCCATGAAGCCTTCACTAAGATCTTCAAAAAATGCTTCATCACCACACATTTTTACAAATACAGAACCCAGTATTTTCTTCTGCAACTTAAATTTACACATTTAGCTCTTGTAACTAAATTCTGCTCAGTTCAGAATTTAGGACCTAGCATCATGAACCACAGCAGTGCCCAGGGACTGGAGAAGATCAGTTTTCATTCCAATCCCAAAGAAAGGAAATGCCAAAGAATGTTCAAACTACCACACAATTGCACTTATCTCACATGCTAGCAAAGTAATGCTCAACATTCTCCAAGACAGGCTTCAACAGTATGTGAACTGTGAACTTCCAGATGTTCAAGCTGGATTTAGAAAAGGTAGAGGAAGCAGAGATCAAATTGCCAACATCTGTTGGATCATCAAAAAAGCAAGAGAGTTTCAGAAAAACATCTGCTTTATTGATTATGCCAAAACCTTTGACTGTGTGGATCACAACAAACTGGAAAATTCTTCAAGATATGGAATACCAGACCACCTGAACTGCCTCTTGAGAAATCTGGATGCAGGTCAAGAAGCAATAGTTAGAACTGGACATGGAACAACAGACTGGCTCCAAATCAGGAAAGGAGTACATCAAGGCTGTATATTGTCACCCTGCTTATTTAACTTATATGCAAAGTACACCATGCAAAATGCTGGGCTGGGTGAAGCACAAGATGGAATCAAGATTGCCGGGAGAAATATCAATAACCTCAGATATGCAGATGACACCACCCTTATGGCAGAAAGTGAAGAGGAGCTAAAAAGCCTCTTGATGAAAGTGAAAGAGGAGAGTGAAAAAGTTGACTTAAAACTCAACATTCAGAAAACTAAGATCATGGCAAATAGATGGGGAAACAGTAGAAACAGTGAGAGACTATTTTGGGGGGCTCCAAAATCACTGCAGATGGTGACTGCAGCCACGATACTGAAAGACACTTGCTCCTTGAAAGAAAAGCTATGATCACCTAGACAGCATATTAAAAAGCAGAGACATTACTTTGCCAACAAAAGTCCATCTAGTCAAAGCTATGGTTTTTCCAGTATGAATTGAGAGTTGAACTATAAAGAAAGCTGAGCACTGAAGAACTGATGCTTTTGAACTGTGGTGTTGGAGAAGACTCTTGAGAGTCCCTTGGACTGCAAGATGAAACCAGCCCATCCTAAAGGAAATCAGTCCTGAATATTCATTGGAAGGACTGATGCTGAAGCTGAAACTCTAATACTTTGGCTACCTGATATGAAGAACTGACTCATTGGAAAAGACCCTGATGCTGGGAAAGATTGAAGGCAGGAGGAGAAGGGAATGACAGAGGATGAAATTGTTGGATGGCATCACCAATGCAATGGACATGAGTTTGAGTAAGCTCCGAGATTTGGTGAGGGATAGGGAAGCCTGGTGTGCTGCAGTCCATGGGGTCACAAAGAGTCGGATTTGACTGAGTAACTGAACTCAACCATGAACCACAGCATCTAACAGATCCTTAAAAAATGGTTGTGAAATGAGTGAATTACTCATCATAAATAAATTGATAAAAGATTAGAGTTCTCCTCTGACAAAAAGTCCCTGCAAAGTGAAAGTCAACTAGGAAAGTAAAATTTATATCATGAAACCATATTTATGCTAATTCAAACTAATATTTTATTAACTATTATAAACCAGAAGAGAAGTTGAGGAAAAGGTTTGTATATTCAATCAGGAGAAGAGGTCACCTTTGGGTATTATAGTGTATTAAATTTTGGTGTTTTGTTTCTGAATGATTACCTCTAATCTCCCTTGGACAGTCCTTAGGTTAGCCATTTCATTAAGATTTACTGTGTTCTTAATTGCTTGTCTATATGTTCCTTAGCCCCTATATGTCTGAAGCCTTTTTTCTTCCAATTATATTGAGATATGATTGACACACAGCACTGTAGAAGTTTAAAGGGTACAGCATAGTGATCTGACTTACATGCATCATGAAATGATTACCATAATAAGTTTAGTGCACATACATCATCTCAAATACAAAATTAAAGAAATAAAAAAAATATATTTTTCCTTGTGTTAGAACTCAGGATTTACTCTCTAACTTTCATATGTGACATACAGCAGTTCAATTATATTTATCATGTCATACATTACATCCCTGGTACTTGCTTACTTTATAACTGTAAGTTTGTACCTTTTGACTGCCTTGATCCAGTTCCCCCTACCCCTACCCCCAAGACTGATTCTTGACAGCTACATTACTTGACCTTATGTTATAGCAGAGGATACCATTGTGTGGCTACCCAAAATCCATCCTTTTCCCTTCTTTCTTTCAAACATGGAGGAGCTTATGGAAAAGCTTCCTCAGTGGTAAAAGTAGATATCTAGAAAGCTTTGCTTCACCTTCTTCTAATGGAGATATATATATATATATATATATATGAATATTTTTATGTAGGAGATAGTTGTTTCTATCTGAACATTTTTTCAAGATTCAATTTTCTAGAAGATCAAATCATTTTCTGTTACTATAAATCACATTACAGTCTTTTCCATAAAGATAATGACAGTATGGTTTTAAGAATCTTTAACTCCTATCTATAAAAGAATTGTGTGTTGGTTTTCTTGTCCAAAAGTTATAACTAGAATATTTTTGTTTTTGAAATTGATGTTGTTTGTATACAGAAAAAGTCATAATGAGAAGTAATGATTTTCTACCCAAAAAAAAAAGTGATTTTACCTCACTTTGGGAAAAGGAAAACTAGGAATCATGCTAATTACCCTTTGGTTTGGAACCTACTTGTCTTGGAAAATTCATTAAAGGCAATCTTATTCTGGTATGGGTGACAGGAACACAAAATGCTAAGGTCCTCGGTATTAGTTAAACTTTGTATCCCTAAGAAAGTGATTTAATTCACAAATAATTACACCTACACTTTAAAAGATTCAGGGAATCTGAAAAATAAGCTTTGGCTTCTGATGTCTCAGCCTGGAGGAGATGGACCAATGGGAAGCTGACCTTGCCCTAATGGACAGGAAGAAGAGAATATGATAGAAGGACTATTATGAAGTAGAATTGCTGCTGCTGGTCAACACCACCTAACTTGTTTAGATGCCTCTGCAGGCTCAAGCCTTTTCCTCTGTTGCCAGTCTCTCTTATGGCCAGTCCAATACATCTCTAGGGGAAGAGTTCCTAGAACCTGTGAACATCTTACCCTGGGAAAATAGGACGGGTAGATTGCTAAGGACACTTCCTTCCATGTGCATTGTGCTAGCAAATTTGCCTTTTTTCCTTTCTTAAAGGCAAAACATAGAGTGTGCTTTATCTAGTTAAAACATCTGAATGGCTTAGGAAGGATTAACACAGGCTATCCTTAAGGTTTCAGTATAATTTAGAAGTCTGTGCAACAATGTTGATGGAATGATGGTGAATTTATAGGATACTGCTTAAATCCCAGGACAGTGATTTTTCAATGTTTTAAAATATAAGTGGAAAATCTCACTATAATTTCCCCAGGAAAGGGTCCCCAGGGATTCTCATGACTTTTTCAGTATCCTCCAAACTTCTTAGTATTGTCTGTTTACATATTTTGATTAATCAGATAAATTAACCTTGAATGTCTAACTTTCTGAAAGGAAATTTCAGTTAGTTCTAGTACTGTTTTAAGTAGAAAAACAAAAATAGAAAATATATACCAAATAATAAACATTTCTTCTAAAAATTAACAGTTACGAAGGAAATCTGCTGTTAACAGAACTCTCCAAACCTAGGATTTAGTAATCCAGACAAGCATATTGTAGACTAGAGATCAGAACACAGCTACTACAACATATAAAACTAAGTTTCATTATGTAAATCCATATTAAATGTACTTTATCATAATAAAATCATTGTGATATAAATGAACAGCATTTTAAAAGGTATAAAAGAGATACTATGCATTCAGAAAGAATCTAAGTTCAGTAGAAATCTGACGAATTTTTGTAACTTTAAATTGTCTTAGTGTATTACTAAGACACTTGAAATCTTTGTAATTCTGCTCTCATTTTTCTTAGATCCCCTAAGAGCTGTCGGGTGCATCCTTGGAAACATCATTGCTTTTGTTTTCATCAGTTCACATATTCCTGGCATTTCCCTATTGCTTGTCAAAATAATTAATATCTGGAGTGGATGAGATAGGTATACTGCATTTTAATATAAACTTTTTGAGAGAAACATTGGTAAAGGAACAGTCTATTAAAAGTGAGCTTCCTGTCTTTGACCTTTTGTTGCATTGCAAAACACTTCTGATCTACTTAAAAGAATTATAGAACCGGCTGTCATTTCTGTAGAATTAATGAAGGGCTTATTTTCAAGAGACTATCTTGCCAAGTCTTAGAAAAGTTTAGAAATTAATTAATTTAGGGTCCATTTCACAGTCAATGAGAATAAATATAACAAAGCCATGCTATGGAATACAGGTGAAAGCTTATGAGAACTGAAGTGTCTATCTTTTTTAATTTTTGCTCATTTATCAATAAGCATATGTAAGAAATTGTATATTCCTGCCAGCCACAAGTAGACTATCGATCACTTCACTGTGTGACCATGGAGTCAAAGCATCTTGCAAAGTCAGCCAATCTAACTTTTTCACAATCCACTATAACACATGGAAGTTCACTTTCCCAGGGGTATGACAACTACCTGACATCTTGCATCCTTCCCTCCAGAGACAAGGTGGATTTAGCATTACATCATGCTCCACACCTGGAGTTCTAAGGCCCTGATGCCTCTGCCTTTAGTCTATGGTTAGTAACCTTTGTCCTTTTTGTAAAGTTATCTTCTGTAGTCATTTAAATCAACACAGAGTACACGGTCCCATTAAATGGGTAGACATCAAAAGTTCTAATCACAAATATTTGGAAAAAAGAATATGTACAGTTTTCTTCCCAATATACTACATTTTTCAAATTCAATCTTGTACAAATTGAAAGCAATTGGATAATGAAATGAGTTTCAAATGCCACAGATTCTTAAGTGTGTGGAAGATCTTTTTTCCATTGGAAGATCCAATGATGCAAGGGTAAAAAAGGTGCTTAATGCCTTTAAAAAACTCAATTTATACAATCTGTAAAACTTTGCTTCAGAATTTGATGCCAAAAAGAACGTTTTATAAGAACAACCTTAATCTCTAGAATAATTAAATATAATTCGTGTCATTTTTTTAAAGTAACTATTAGAGTGAAAAAAATGTATATGAAAGTGTCTATGACAGTATCCAACACAGAGCAGACAGTCAGGAAAATCAACATTCTCATTCCTTATTCCTCTCTTAACAAAATAATGTGGATAAAATTTATCACTATACAAGCATAGACACTCTCTTCTTCAAATGGCAGCTTTCACATCCTGGGATTTTTTTTTTTTTTCTTACTGACAATCTTTAAAATCCCTGATTGGTATTACAAATGACAATTATCTCAAAACAAACAAAAATTTCATATGTGTTAATGAAAAGGTAAATCAATGTAGAATTCAAATCAGTATTCTTTTGGGAGGACATAATTTCATATTTCTGCACAACATCCCAAATAATAAATCTTCTTCCAGTTGCCTATTGATACCTAAAAATCTTTTAAGGGAAGCAAATCTTTTACTCCATAATTATAGTTTAGAGAAGGCAATGGCACTCCACTCCAGTACTCTTGCCTGGAAAATCCCATAGACGGAAGAGCATGGTAGGCTGCAGTCCATGGGGTTGCTCAGAGTCGGACATGACTGAATGACTTCACTTTCACTTTCATGCATTGGAGAAGGAAATGGTAACTCACTCCAGTGTTCTTGCCTGGAGAATCGCAGGGACAGGGGAGCCTGGTGGGCTGCTGTCTCAGGGGTTGCACAGAGTCAGACACGACTGAAGTGACTTAGCAGCAGCATGCAAATATAATGTGAGTCTGAGTGAACTCCGGGAGTTGGTGATGGACAAGGAGGCCTGGCGTGCTGTGATTCATGGGTTCGCAAAGAGTCGGACACGACTGAGCGACTGAACTGAACTNACACGACTGAAGTGACTTAGCAGCAGCATGCAAATATAATGTGAGTCTGAGTGAACTCCGGGAGTTGGTGATGGACAAGGAGGCCTGGCGTGCTGTGATTCATGGGTTCGCAAAGAGTCGGACACGACTGAGCGACTGAACTGAACTGATGCAAATATAAATGGACTTCCCCTGTGGCTCAGAGGTAAAAAATCCACCTGCCAATGCAAAAAAACGTGAGTTCGATCCGTGGGTCAGAAGACCCCCCTGGAGAAGGAAATGGCAACCTACTCTGGTCCTCTTGCCTGGAAAAATCCCATAGACAGAGAAGCCCGGTGGCCCACAGTCCATGGGGTGCAGAAGAATCAGACATGACTTAGAGACTAAACAAAAACAGCAAAATGCAAATACAGTTTGAAAAGTGCAACAATTTAGCTTCTATTCACCTCAAAGTTGAAGAGACTTATTTGTGAATCTCTCCAGAGATCAGTGTTGACAGACGTGGGAGAGAAAAGATTAAAGAATACTATGGGGGGAGGCGGGCAGGAAGCGTACTATGGAGTGAGAAGAGAAAGCAGGGGAGGAGATGAAGGCGCATGAACTACCAAGGGAAGACTTTGGTCTTATACCAACAGCTTTCCTCTTGTGCCCTTCCATTTTCCTGTCTCTTTCCCTCCCTCCATCTTACATCTCAAACACTCCTTTCCTAATGAGGGTGACAGCCGTGTGCATGTTTTCAGGATTGTGAAGTTCAAGAGACACCAAGCTAGACAGTTATCCAAGCATTCTTTTCAGGTGTTTTAGACAAAAGAGTTGGTCTAGGGGTAGGATTTAAGAGACTGATAAAAAAGAAACTGCAACATCTCTTGTGTTTTTTCCCTAGCCCTGGAATTGCCCCCTTTTTTAAAACCTTCACTACTATGGTAACATGTTTACATCTAGTCTTAATATATAGAATTCATAAAAAAGTGAAGTCATAGACATTGTGTCCGACTCTATGTGACCAACCCTATGGACTGTAGCCCACCTGACCCCTCTTGTCCATAGGATTTCCCAGGCATGAATACTGAAGCAGGTTGCCATGCCCTTCTCCAGGGGCTCTTTCCAACTCAGGGATCAAACCTGTATCTCTTGCATCTCCTACACTGGCAGGTGGGTTCTTTACCACTAGCACCACCAAGGAAGACCTTGTTTTTCAGGACTGTAACATAAAATTTTTTTAACTTAAAAGCCAATTTTTAAAATATAATTCTCATTCTCTTCCTTTCCCAGTTAAAATAAGACAAAAATTACATTTATTCCTGTCATTTACAAGACATGGTCACTATTTTATTTCCTCTCTAAATGCTCTTGCCCTTCTAGTATTCTTGCAGTTTGCTGAAGGAATATTTGCCACTACTGATTAGAGTCGAATAACCAGTAGGTGGTAAAGTTGAGTAAAGTTCAGAAAACTGCACTGCAGACATGAGCCAGCGATGCAAGGTGCAACAAATTTGCAGAACAGCATGGGCCTGTGTAATTTAGCATGACCTTTCTGGTTTTCTATGCGAGAGTGTGCTATACATTGGCAATTAGAGGATTTTGGTATGAACTGTGTGAGGCTTATTGAGTCTGAAGGTTTATACTGAATTTCTTGGCCTGATTGCATAGCAGCTACAAAGTTTACTATCAAGAGATATTTACTTTCTTTCTGGTAAAAAATAATTATCTTAGATCCTAATCTCTCCTCTGCTTCTTTCTTTTTCTGCTCTTTTCCCTACTTACAGCACTACCACCTATGGTGGAGCCATTTAAATAATTTCCTGAAGATTAAAACTCCTTCAAGGGCATCTTGGCATTTTATATTCATAATGAGAGAGTACTTTCCTTTTTGGTGACAAGAAAGAGCATATCTAAAACTAAATATTAAAAGCTATTGAAGGAAAGGAGAGATGAAGAAGAAAGAAGAGAAAGAATGTATATACATTCAGACTTTTTTCTCTTCTAGGAAGGTAGATCATATNTTTTTGGTGACAAGAAAGAGCATATCTAAAACTAAATATTAAAAGCTATTGAAGGAAAGGAGAGATGAAGAAGAAAGAAGAGAAAGAATGTATATACATTCAGACTTTTTTCTCTTCTAGGAAGGTAGATCATATGTCTTGTGAACTGATGCTTATAGGATGAAATATTTTTGATTAAATTTTATCTTAACATCTATAAATACAAGTTGACTGCTTTTTAGAGTTCTCTGTGACTGACCACATTTCATTTACTTAACATCAACAGTCTTACTTTAGCTATTCTTTTCTGTGGATATTCTCAAACTCTTTGGTATTATGAACTCACTTAAGCAATAATAGATTTTCCATTTGAAATTTGGGTATTAATTGCATTAAAAACATTAATAGCAATTATTTTCTAAAGTACATATTTTTAATTTTGAAAATAAATCAAGATTCTCTAAAGAATAATTATTCCTTCTCAAAAAGTTCAAAAGTAGATAGAGAGGAGCAACACTATGAAGAAGCCATTTGAATGAATTTACTATAATGTCTCTTTTCTATTATTCCAATTGAAAAAGTACAATAATCCTGAGCCATTCAGAGAAATACTGTGCATAATATATATATAAGAAGTTTCATAAAGAGAGAAATAATTTTTTTCTTTCATTGTACTTCAGAATTTGAGTTCAAAAGGACTACAGTTGTGAAGTGAATAATATTAGAAATGAAAATCTGTACAGTGAATTGATCTTTAAAGATGTTCAAATGATATTATAATGTACTGATACTGTGAAGGTAACATATATGCTAAAGAATTAAGTGACACTTTCCACCAATAAGTTAAATGAAAATTTTTACCAATTAAGATTCTACGTATGCTAACAGATCTTTAAATAGTTGAAATATTTAAATTTTTATTTCTAATATTACAGAAAAAAGTAGCAGCATCTATTGTCCTGGAATTCTAGTGGTTCCTTTAATTTAACCTTGCCATCAAAAAATTAGAGACTAATTAGAATTCTGGAGCCTGGAAAATATGATTCTTTTTCCCAAAGCAGAAATAAAACTATTCTTTTCTAAGGTCAAATTATGAATATGGTTATTTCAACTGGTCACTCTAAATACCATTTTGTATGCTGAAATTAAAGAAAAAAATCTTGATTTAGGGAATGGTAGAAATAAGTTTATAGATTCCACAGACTGTATCTAATTTCATACTAAACTTTTATTACTAATCAAGTAAAAAGCAATTGAGTTTTGAAATAAGTCATACAAAAAATTTGGTCTACTTTTAATGTTTCTAGACTGATTTGGTAGGACATAAAATAGATGGGTAAACAGTGGAAACAGTGTCAGACTTTATTTTGGGGGGCTCCAAAATCACTGCAGATGGTAACTGCAGTCATGAAATTAAAAGATGTTTACTCCTTGGAAGGAAAGTTATAACCAACCTAGACAGCATATTAAAAAGCAGAGACATTCTTTGCCAACAAAGGTCCATCTAGTCAAGGCTATGGTTTTTCCAGTAGTCATGTATGGATGTGAGAGTTGGACTGTGAAGAAAGCTGAGCGCCGAAGAATTGATACTTTTGAACTGTGGTGTTGGAGAAGACTCTTGAGAGTCCCTTGGACTGCAAGGAGATCCAACCAGTCCATTCTACAGGAGATCAGTCCTGGGTGTTCATTGAAAGAACTGATGCTAAAGCTGAAACTCCAATACTTTGGCTACCTCATGCAAAGAGTTGACTCTTTGGAAAAGACTCTGATGCTGGTAGGGATTGGGGGCAGGAGGAGAATGGGATGACAGAGGATGAGATGGCTGGATGGCATCACCAACTTGATGGCCATGAGTTTGAGTGAACTCCGGGAGTTGGTGATGGACAGGGAGGTCTGGCATGCTGCGATTCATGGGGTCACAAAGAGTCAGACACAACTGAGCAACTGAACTGATCAACAATTCAACTTAATTGTTAAAGATAGTGAACAACAGAGTCTCAAGCAGCTACAAGCTGATACAGCCACGGTTTTGGTGTTTTTGGAGGTGGGGGATGTGGGGGTCATGAGAGGAGTGAATTCTGATGTAGAAATGTTAATTCCTCAGCTGCCTACCCATAAAGCCCTGCTTCAACAAGTTAAACCCACTGTCACCGAGCAACATTCTTTCCTCAGCATCTGGAATAAGCTTTCAAGTAATAATAAATGAAGGCTTCACAGACGGCTCTAGTTGTAAAGAACTCACCAATGCAGGATATGTACGAGAAATGGGTTTGACCCCTGAGTCAGAATGATCTCCTAAAGGAGGTATGGCAACTCACTCCAGTATTTTTGCCTGGATAGTCTCAAGGACAGAGGAGCCTGGCAGGCTACAGCCCATAGGATCACAGTTGGACATGATCGAAGTGACTTAGCATGGACACAAAATGAAGTAACAGTTAACTTCAGTAGAAAGAACACTGGGGTGTTGCAGCCATGAGAACTGCTCTTCACTTTCACCATTAAATAGCTTTACACTATTAGATAGTGCAAAGGACAACATCTCTTACTCATATCTTCTCTCTCAGCTCTAAAATGAAAGTTTAGACTAAATGACTATTAGACATTTTGCAGTTCAAATTCCTGTAACTTGTTCTAACCAATTCAACCTTGTCATTTGTAACAGTATTGGTTGGACAATATTGGAAATGAAGATAAAAGTGAAATCAACTTAATTTTTATTAGAAAAATGAAAG
Source organism: Neotragus pygmaeus (assembly GCA_006410875.1). Taxonomy (NCBI): domain Eukaryota; kingdom Metazoa; phylum Chordata; class Mammalia; order Artiodactyla; family Bovidae; genus Neotragus; species Neotragus pygmaeus. Next base: position 56,875 of record SJYV01031872.1, on the reverse strand, counting down.
TAGAATTTCTATTACTGTTTTATTATTATATAGAGAGACAGAGCTACATAGGCAAAGGAAACAGAAAGAAAGAAAGTGAAGTCACTCAGTCGTGTCTGACTCTTTCTGACCCCGTGGACTATAGCCTACCAGGCTCCTCCATCCATAGGATTTTCTAGGCAAGAGTACTGCAGTGGGTTGCCATTTCCTTCTCCAGGGGACCTTCCCGACACAGGGATCAAACCCTGATCTCCCGCATTGTAGGCAGACACTTTTACCACCAGGGAAGTCCCAAAGGAAACAGAGGCAGCACTTAAAAGTTAATTTTCTATATTTCTTCCTCATAATTTCTAGAAGTTAAGTATTTTCAAGGTCTGGTCTATAACCATGCTCAAGAGAAAAATCAACATATAAAAGGATCTTTGTAACTGTGTAACAATTTGTAAGACAATTTATAAAAATTATTGGATATAAACTATTCATATATAACTGATTTTTAGTACAGATGATTGATCAAATGTGCACTTCAGTTTTTAATCCTAATTTTCCTAAAAATATTAAACTAAAATATAGACAGTCATAACTTTTATTAGGTTCAGTGTGTTCCTCATTATGTATTCCTACTAAAGATTTGAGTAGTATTTAGTTATGAGGCTTAGGGTACTTAAAAGAGCTCCATTAATCTAGGTCTGTGAACTGATGAGAACATTCTCACACCATCATTTCAAAGTGTCCTCTTATTGCTAACACTAGTTGTTTCATTACAGTTAGAATTAAAGACTAAGGAAGCTTGTTTAAATGAGCTTAATGTGATTTTTTTAACACCCAAAGACTGCTAATTTGCCACTGCAAATATATGACTAAGTACAGCAGTTATTCATCATTTTGACTCTCTTGGAAAATGAGACCATTTTGTGTTCATGCTTTCAAAAAGCACAGAAAGCATCATTTAATATCTTTTTCTCTTCTTGGACTTCTAGATACATTGAGATACTAAAGAGACACAGTCTTGTAGCTTTAGAATATGCAGTGGTTTATAAAAAAACAATTTTGTGACTGTTTCATCAGAAATGATGAACAATCTATTAATAAGTCAATCACTAACATGAAAGGAAATTAGGAGTTATCTTCATAATAAGCACATAGACATTGAATCTAAAGAACCATGAGTATTAAACAATGAAACTATATAAATATTTAATTTTTCTATTTCTTGGAGTGGTAGAACTCCTAAGACTCAGTTAATATATAAAGACTCAGGAAAGCTATACCTTTTGTTGTTGCTGTTTTTCATAAGATCTGATCTTTTAAAGAATGAAATCAACCGGTACTGTCTATTGGATGCCAGATGCTTATGTTGTTTGTTTACTAATGTTAAAAGGTAAATTAGGTTGAAAAAAGGAAAGGAACTAATCTTTACTGAGCTTCTACTGTGAGCTTCTTCCTGTACTGTGTTCTAAATGCAGCCATTTACTTTAAGTTTATCAAAATACTGTGAGGAAGGATTTGGCCCTTAAATTCATAGGTCAGAGTTCTTACAATCATGAGGAATCAAAATGGCTTTGACTGATTATATGTGGACAGCAGGAATAATTTAGAAATGTCCCTTACACCACGTCCTGCAGTTCACGGGGTCACAAAGAGTTGGACATGACTTAGCAACTGAGCAACCTACACCATAGGCTCAAAATTCTAATGGGGAAGGTTTGGAAGAAAATACCAGAACCACATTAATTATAACTTGTAGCCATTCTACATAGTTCTCCTTCACAACATGGGATTAGCCACTATATTCTTTAGTTGTAATGAATTTTTCAGATCTTTAAATAAAAAATGGCTATCTAAACCAGGTGAATACACCTGATAATTATAGTCAGAATACTAACTCCTAGTGTAAGCACACCAGGTGGGTACTTACCTTCATCCATCTTGTCTTAATAAAGAAACAGTAATTTTGTTTGGTTCTACCAAAAACACAACCATAAAATCAATCTCTTTATTCAAAGACATCAAATCCCTGGAGAATAAAGGTAGGGTGAAGGCTATATGGGAAGAGATAAAATTAATTGTTCAAATGTACTAACAATTAATTTGATTTAGTGGCTTAACTAGTTCATTTATTTATTGGTTCATTCATCAGTAAATATGGATGGAGTCCTACTCTGTGCCAAGCACTCTGCTAGCTTCTAGATAACAAGTGTGCATAAACTAATCATGTTCTTTTAGAGTTCCGAATCTACGTGAGACATAGACACTGAATAAGCAACTCTCAAAAACTTAATCTGTGATAAGTGCTATAAAGGAAAATAAAAGGCCTATAAAAGGAGTAGTCTGGAGACTGTGGGTAGACATAGCCTGAGTCAGAAATGAATAAATCAGGAATATATGTGATTTGAGGTAATAGAATAATTTTTATAAGTCAACTTATTTATTCAAAATTTGGACAACATAAAGAACTATAGAAAGGAAAACAAAAAGCCCCCATCATCCCAATGTAAATACAAGTAAAGTTTTAACTCTTTTTTTTTTAATGTTTAACTTTTACTGTATTTTACTTTACAATACTATATTGGTTTTGCCATAAATTGACATGAATCCAACATGGGTGTACATGACTTCCCAATCCTGAACCCCCCTCCCACCCCATATCATCACTCTGGAACATCCCCATAAACCAGCTCCAAGCATCCTGTATCCTGTATCGAACATAGACTGGTGATTCATTTCTTACATGGTAGTACACATGTTTCAATGCCATTCTCCCACATCATCCCACCTTCTCCCTCTCCCTCAGAGTCCAAAAGTCCATTCTATACATCTTTGTCTCTTTTGCTATCTTGCATACAGGGTCATCATTACCATCTTTCTAAATTCCATATATATGTGTTAGTATACTGTATTGGTGTTTTGCTTTCTGGCTTACTTCACTCTGTATAATCGGCTCCAGTTTCATCCATCTCATGAGAACCAATTCAAATGCATTCTTTTTAATGGCTGAGTAATACTCCATTGTATATATGTACCACTGCTTTCTTATCCATTCATCTGCTGATGGACATCTAGGTTGTTTCCTTGTCCTGGCTATTATAAACAGTGCTGCAATGAACATTGGGGTACATGTGTCTCTTTCAATTCTGGTTTCCTCGGTGTGTATNAAGCCATCTCATCCTCTGTCATCCCCTTTTCCAGACTTGTATATAAACACAAAAGATCCCAAATAGTCAAAGCAATCTTGAAAATAAACAGTGCCAGACATATACACTCGTGATTTCAGACTATTCCACAAAGCTACAGTCATCAAAACAGTTTGGTACTTGCACAAAAAAAGACACATAGATCGCTGGAAAAATAGAGGGCTCAGAAATAAACCCATACATTTACAGTCAACCTATTATGAAAGAGGGAGAACATATTTAATACAGAAAAAACAGTCTCTTATATATGTGCTGCTGGAAAAATTAGACAGTTACTTGTAAAAGAATGAACGTAGAACATTCTCTAACCCCATATACAAAAATGAATGCACAATAACTTAAAGACCTAAATGTAAGACCAGAATTATAAAGCTCCTACAAGTAAACACAGGCAGAACACTCTTTGACATAAATAGTAGTAGTGTGTCTTTGAATCTGTATTCTAATGCAAAGAAAACAAAAGCAAAGATTTTAAAATGGAAACTCATAAAACTTAAATGCTTTTGCAGAGCAAAGGAAACTACTAACAAACCAAAAAGACAACTTATGGAATGGTAGAAAATATTTGTAATTAACATGACCTATTAGGGGTTAAGGAAAAGGAGTACATCAGGCTGTATATTGTCACCCTGCTTATTTAACTTCTATACGGAGTACATCCTGAGAAACGTGGGGCTGGAGAAAGCACAAGCTGGAATCAAGATTTCCGGGAGAAATATCAGTAACCTCAGATATGCAGATGACACCACCCTTATGGCAGAAAGTGAAGAGGAACTAAAAAGCCTCTTGATGAAAGTGAAAGAGGAGAGTGAAAAAGTTGGCTTATAGCTCAACATT